>APFE031633931.1:53593-174759 GCA_000404065.3 Pinus taeda
TATTCTTGATATTAATAAAGCTATTCAAGTTTTCCTCCACATTCTTGTATGTTTGATGATATATGCATTTGTGTGGTCAATACATATCTGGTCCTGTATTTCTTATGACTGTAGATCTCTGTTATTCGATAGTATTATGCTGCTTTGATTTCACAGGTGCTCTCTAAAGCTGGGTAAACGAAGAAGAAGTGGCAAAGATCTATCAGAAAGGAGAGGAACCAAGCAAGGAACCAAGCGCAAGACAGAGGTTGGTGTCCTTTGTTTCCCTCTTATCTACTTCTCATAAAGGAAAGCGAAAGTAGTTTTAGTTTGTTTGTTTCTAAGATAGCTACCTGTCTTAGTGGGACTAGCAGCTTTGAGTGGACACTAGATTTCCCGATAACATACCAGCAATAATGAAGAAATGATTAAGCAACATGCTGGTTGGTTTAAAGAATTTGGAAATATGAGATTAACAGGAAAGATACATATTATACAAAAAAAGGACAATTTACAAGGAGAACCAAAGGCATTAAGATTCATAATCAATCAAAAATATTTGGTAACTATTAATTTTATTTCAAGCAATTGGAATAATAATGTGGTCCATATTTTTAGTCTAATGATTTCAAATAGAATCTGTACATCTATGATTTTTGAATTGGGCTGGCAAAAGAATGACTATATTAATGATAATTACAGAGCATGGGTTCAGCATGCAATTGAAAGTTCTGCCAATATATTTCAAATATTCAAATGGGAACTTCTAGATGGCATCGAATTGGCAGTACAACGATACCAACTATCACAAATGTTTTTAAAGATTCCTTCTTAAATATTGAGATCAGCCCATTACCTTTCCTTACCAAGTGGGAAAAACAATCTGCCAAATACACACCTCAGCAACAGGACCTCCATCGAATAAATATGAATATGGAAAAAGGAGATTCATCAAGAGAATCATTAGAAAGGACAATAATATTAGCTGAAGATGCCAAAGGAAAAGGAAAAGCAAAAGAATGTACTTTACAGGAAAAACATCCAAATGCCCAGGACCAAGCAAACATCGGTTGGGACGAAGAATACACCAAGTTGATAGAACATCACTACCAAAAGATGCTTGACGACACAAGGTTGGTACATTATTCGTCATAATATTTTGATTTTGATAACGACTATGATTCAGATAAAATTCCAAAAGGACCATGGTAGAATCTTTGTACATATGTATGAGAAAGTTGAGTAGACACCATCAGTGGGAAAAATACCGATAGGACCCTCAATTATTTATGCTTTTTCATCATAGTGTATATGAGTGAGTAGGGTTATAAGATCTATAAAAGGGATATCCACATACGTTTAAGACATCGCTTGACTGAGAACTCTAATATCTCATGTTGTAATAAGCCTTATGTATTTTGCTTGTTTTTATTAATATCGAAGCTTACTGGTCCACCTGTCTGAGGACATTTCTGTTATCCAAAAGAACTTGGAGAGACCCAAGGAGAGAGGTCATGTATCAACTCGCACCTAAAAAGAATGCTCAGAGCTTCTTCGTAAGTGTTTAACGAGTCTGAAGAAGGAACTTATGATTTGTTCAATTTTATGAGCGAGAAAAAAGCACCTTAAAAGAATGCTCAAGTGATCTTTCTCAGTTTAATGAGCTGGAAAAATAGTGAAAAACAGTTGCTTAGACCATCATTGTAGGTGTTTAATGAGCCCAATGATGAAAACTCGGGGATGTTTCAGTTCAAGAGCAAGAAAAATTACCAAAAAGGAACATGCCCATATCTTCTTTGTAGTAGTTTAATGAGCCCAAAGAAGGAGACTCAGGGTTTTTTTGATTAACGAGCAAGAAAAATACCATAAAAATAATGCTCAATCCTTCTTGATCTCATGCTTGACAATACAAGTGTCTATGCCATGCAGTTCCTCATAAGACCAAGGGAAAACCCCATAGAAATCCTTAAAAGGGTAGGTGAAGCTCGCAATTTCCTCAAGATTGCATTCGGCTCCAATCTGTATGTTTTCAATGATGCCTGTCGTGACTGAAATATTGATGAGCAATGTCTTTGAAATATTTCCCATGTTTCCCTCCAAGTCCATAGTTTGGATAGTTGTATAATGTGAGGAAACGATTTTAGGTGTGTCAAATGATAAGATTTGAAGAGGCATCATGTCTGAATCATATATTGAAACACAATGGTGCAAGTCCTCCCAAGGTTGCTCTTCTAAACTCATCATCTCTTTAATAGCTTCGTCCATAAGTAGGACTTGATTGAGGGGATCAAAAGAAGAAGCAGTTATGGGAGGGGCAGTGGTATTGTTGGTCGTGACCAAAGAGACCGGAGACTCAGATGCAAATGGAATGGCCTGGTAGGTCAATTCAGGTGGTGACAATGACATTTGTTCTCTGTAAGTGTCAATGTCTAAAGGGGCCGGTAGGATCTAGGGATCTGTTGGTTCATTAGCAATGGATGAAACCATATTGATCGTTTGTGGAACTGCTAGCGGCAAAAGAGGGAAACAACCCATCAAGGAAGAGGCCTTCAGTAGACCAATACCAATACTAAGGTAAAAGTTAGGTACACCACCCACTAAGGGTACATAGTCACTTGGTAACAAGGAATAATTAGGGGTACAAAAGGACAACTAGTCCACTGTGACTACATTTCCATCCAATGGAAATAGGATGATGTGAAAGATAGTAAACACAATGGCAATCATGGTGTAAGTCCAACTGCGACCCAACAAGAGATTATAGTCTATATTTTTATCTAAGACTTTGATGTCCACTGTTACCGTTTTCCCATACAAGGTGATGGGGTAGCTAGCTAGGTAACCTTTTGGGATGAAAGTGTGGTTGTCAAAAGCTTTAACGGAATTCGATGATGGGGATAGGGTTGGAGAACCCAAAGCGAGCCAAAATGAAGCTGACATTATGTAGGTAGAAACACCTTTGTCAATGAGAGTTCTATGTATACATTTACCTTTCGAAAAGATTTGCAGCTGAAATGCAAGCTGGTGAGAAAGGGGAGGCTTTCATTTTTCCATGTCAAAAATTGCAAGCATGGAATCCTGTGGGTTGATACCACCAATGACTGAAAGCAGATATTTCCTTTGTGATGCACATGTTTGTAATACTTCGAGTGCTGACATAGCTAACGGAGCTTACGCAAAATCTTCTACAATGTTTTAGTTTTGGGCAGCACATGCAAATGTATTCTGCATTGTTTGTCAAAGTTCCCCTTTAGGGGGGCAAATCACAAGGTCAACAACCAACCTTTCGATATGAAGATCATTAGGTGGTAGTGGGTTTTGACTTGAGGAGAGTTCCTCTGCATGAGCAACAAGAGCTCCATAAGATTTGCCTCTGGTTTGCAGGTCTACCATTTCAAAGGTGTAAATGGTAGAGGCTCCTTCACCAGCTGAAGGATGTTGTGAACCACTATTGACCCCTTGTGGGGGTTGGGGTTCGTTTGCAATAAGGTGTTGCTGCTGCTAAGCGAGGAAAGGATTATTCAGGACAGTGGGGGTCTTGTTAGTGTCCTTTTTAGCAATGAAATCTACACAATCCTAAAGATGCGGGAAGCAATAGGTCATGTGGTCTTCGGCACATATTTTGCAAGGGAATCTTGTGGGCTTATCCTTTCCGTCATCAAAGGGTGTAGCTACCTTCTGCTTGGAGTTAGACTACTTTGTTGACTGCTCTTCAGAAGGAGTGGTCTTTTTTTATTCTTCTTGTTCTTACCACCGAGTTTTTGTGTAGACTGCACATAGTTGATCGTGGTGGTAGGAATAGTAGTCGATTTGGTAGAGGGATCCATTAACATCTGGAAAATCTGACCACTGAGTTGTTTTACAGCAGCCCTGGAGGTTGTGCTGATAATCCCATCAGCGTGCGCTCTGGGTTGCTGAGTAGCGGGAGCATTGGTGTTGTGAGGGGAATTGGGAATTATGTCGTATAGAGTGCCAGACTACAAATATATCAGATCTAAGTGCTAGGCACAATGTATGGATTGGTCTTTTGTGGTCGCAGCACCTAAGGTGACTTCCTTAGCGATTTGGGGGAGTACAGACTTGCAGAACCAATCTGCTAAGACATAGTCTGGGAGGGGAGCTTTGGTCAACCTTCGCCGATGTCTCCATTCATGTATATGATCGGAGATGTGGGTGGCGGTATCCTGATGTAATGAAGTGAGGAGTTTCATACCAATTTCATAGTGGATGGGTAGCTAGAAGTGCTTTAATAATTCCATCGCTAGAGTGTCAAAGGTATTGACTGACATGCATGGTAACTCAATGTACCACTTGGTTGAGTTGATGGTAAGGGTGCAGGGAAAAAGATGTAACTGGATACTATCAACCACCATGGAGTTAGAAACACTCCATAGATGATAGGTGGTGATGTGTGTACCTGGATCCTCCCCTAGTTTCCCTTCGAACTTAGGGATGTATGTTTATATTTTATGCAGGATTGGCAGCCAGAGTAAGTTATGATAGATGGGGTTATTTGTAAGTTTGTACAAGTCAGGGATATCAAGCGTTGCCAAGAAAGGCAAAGTGTGTGATGCCCCCAAATCGAACCAAGGCGATGACATATGACTTGAGGACCCTTGCGTCCTCCCATCATGTTGTTCCCAATATTATACACAGGTTGCGTGGTATAGTAGGTGCCTTGGGGTATGGTATTGTAATGTGGATTTCCATAGGGATTGTTAGGTTGGGGGATAGAAGTGCCCCCAGGATAAGCAGTGTCCCCTTGACTCATTTGAGGTTGTGAGTAGTGTGTCCACATGGATTGATTGGGACCTCCTTGAGGATTCCCCCTTGCAACAGAACTATCCATAAGTCCTTGGCTAGCATAAGTAGTGTTCATGTCAATCAATTACTGACCGTGCATGCCTGAAAACAGAGGGGAAACTATTATGTTCTCAACTAGTATATGCATATTGGGAGTGCCCCCAAATACTTGAATATGGGTGTTATAATTATACAATGGACGCAAACCATATTGTTGGTTGAAGGGACCCGCACTAACTATGCTATATTGAGCATTATAAGGAGTGCTATATGTAGCACTTGTCAAAGGTATAGGGTTTGACACTAATGGGGTGGAACCCAAAATTAACTAGGTTCCACTCATGGATGGTGTCATGATAGGGGTTGAACCTGGGACAAATGGGATAGCAGGGTTTGCCATCAAAGGTGTGGTATTAATTGTCAATTGGGGAAGTGATGGGGGACCAAAATTGTCCAAAATGTCCCACGACCCATTAGTTGTCGACAAGATGGCTGGAAGTGTTCCAACTGAAGACAAAGGAGGTATATATGCAACAAGAACCAAGAGTGGGCCCAACAGGTTCGTGATTGGAGGGTTGTATGGAGGAAGAAATCCTTTAGTAAAGAAATCCTCTAGTAAGCTCGAATCGTCGGATGTCCAAACTGATTCTATGTGAGAAATCAAAGACTGATTTTGCACAGACGAGGAATCTGGCTCAATGGAGCTCGACGAATCCTCCACAGTGAGTGGGGTAAGTCCTAACAATTGTCTATATTGATGACGAGGGTCGGATGTAGCCACGGTGGCCGATAATTTTTATCAGTAAATTTTATAGTGATGTTTATTAAAGTCTCAATGATAACACTTTGGAACCTAAAAAATAAAAAATACACTAAGTAAATCAATCAACAAGTAGAGGGAAATGACCCTATCTGATAAGAACCGATCACTGGAGGTGAAACCTAGTATCACAATGACTAACAGAGAAAGTTGGCCAAATGTACAGTTATGGTTACTCTAGAGCTTCGCTTGAACCTCAGACTGAGGGGCCAAGTACTCTCGTGAAGATGAGCAACCTCCCAAAATTGAAGACAGAGTAGGTCCATTTGTGTTAGGCACCAGGGTAGCTTGCCCAAGTCACCTTGTGTTAGTCCCTACAACTATGGCCAGTAAGGATACCTCAAATAATAGACACTATCGCCAGGACATAGTTGTAGACAATACGTTGTATGAGCAGGATACCTGAGTCCCTGACTCAGCTTTGATATCCCTGAAGGGATCCCCGATACGTAGAATACCCAAAGGAGATGTAAGCAAAGGTGGGCTACCTTCACTTACAATCCAATGTTGTCTCATATTTAGCTCCACTTTTACTAGAGTGGTCTCGGTGGTATGAGTGCAAAAGGATTTCTCTCTTTAATGACACTAGGTTTGGTGTATGATCTTGGGCACTTTACTCACACTTCCTAACCCAAGATCCTAGCCTAAACTAATGTATGTTTACTCTAGAAAGAGTTGTTGATTCATTTTATTAGGTAGATTTTAAGTTTACTTTGTTATATTATTTGGTAGGGGTGTTGAGGTATGAGATTTTATGGGACTCTGACTCAAATCATGAAAAAAACAATGCTTGTAAATTTTCAATTTTGATGAATAAGCTGCTTCTAAAAAGGGAGAGTCATTCATACGTCAATATTCATTCCATACATCCTCCTCGATAAAACACTCGTATAACCGATAGAACTTTTCAATGCTCACTAACAACTACTAAAACCAAATAATGCAAAACTAACAAACTAAGAAGAAAACAATAAAAAAAAAAAAAAATTTTCTTTTATGAAAATAAAAACTTTAAGAAGGAAATCTATTTTCTTAAGAAAATAATTTGTTCAAGACACAAATCAATAAAAAAAAGCATAGCTACATTTCCCTTATCAGTCCAGAAGAAATTTTCCCAACCCTTTGAGGTCACAGACACTATTTTTGATCAAAAATGGGTGTCCAACGCTTTGTGCTAGAGGCCACAGGGAGTTACTAGTGGCACTAATGCTCTGTGCTAGAGGCCACAAAGAGTTACTAGCTGCACTAAAACTCTGTTTGTGAAGCTAAAATGCTTTATAAAGCTCTATTTACACCGGTAACCTGTGTTAGTGATGAAAAACACTTCAAAAAAGGGTTGTGGGGATCAGATCCAGGGCTGAGTAATGAAAGAAGAGTGCTGCAAGGTTGTGAGTGGTCAGAAAAGGAATGAAGAAGTACATGAAGGTCTGGAAGAAGGAGAGATATAGGAACCTTTTGGGAAAACTGGGAACTAAAGTGTAGTCCCTAGCAGAGTCGCCAATTCTGCTATAGGGATTAATGCATGGTGTATGGAAGATGAAGGAACACTCAAGGGTCTTCTCGAGACCCTTGGGAGACTGTAATATTATTTGTATCTGTCACAAAGATACATGTATGTCCATATTCAATAATTAATTATCAAAGCGAGACGGATTCATTACCTTGAGCCTTCGTGTGGAATTGATGGAGAGTGCAATGCAGCTAGGTGGAAGTCGCTTGAGCCAACTCCAGATCAAGTCTTGCACATAGAAAAGACAAGCGTAATCACAGTGTAAAACCTTGATAATCAATGCATAAATATACAAAAGACATCTAGTTGCACATAACTAATCTACTCGTGCTAAAAGACATTGAATAAACATATAAATGAATTACAGTACCAACATCACGGAGTGGACAGTACAACTTCAGTTCTATATTAATGTCGAAAGAGTGATTACAACCATCTGTTGCATCAGCCTCCCCTTACCCCTCCAACTCCTCTATCTCTCTCCCTTCTTACTAACTTCTTACGCTTAAGTCTGAGACTCTGCTCGACAATCAAGTAAGCTATCGTTTCAAATGATTTGACCCCTTTCACAATAGCCCTAACTCTGCTTATGTAGCATGTGAGGTTAGGGTTGCCAAGTTTCTCCATGAGTATCTTTAGGTAAAAGCAATGATGTTGCCATTATTTTGAGCTCTTTCCCATTTGCATACTCCACTAGGATTAGTAATCCTCCAAATAGGTCGAACTTGGATGTTTCCTTGCTTTTCTGAGTTGATTTAGGAGAAATATAGGGATATTTTTTAGTCAATCCGCTCCTTTTACCCTTAGATCCTCATTAGGGTTTACTAACATTGTTCCCAAGGAAACAAGTAGAGTTAATTCGGTCACTAACACTCCCTTAGGCTTATTGAGAAGCTTTATAAAGCAGGTTGTTAGTGTATAGACAGAGTTAGCTTGGAAACAAGGCTTGTGAACTTGGTCATTGCTTCATTCATCATGTCTTTGCCCTCTAAACTAATGAGGAGGTCATTTTCCTATATAACAATGTTATCACATTTCTTGTTGTTTTTGTTTGCTTGTTTCAAGTATTTGAAGGAAGGAAATGGGAGATATATGGAGTGAGGAAGCAAGGTCATAATCAAGAGGAATAACATTCTAAGAGGTAGGCCCTCTTAATTGATTCTAGTTTAAGGAGATTTTCCATAGATTGTATGTTTGCAGCTAGACTCACTCTCTCGGGCTAGAGGAATTGTTTGTGTCTACACTGAGAATTTACCTACACCACAAATTGGCGACTCCACTAGGGAGCCAATCCTTTTGTTCAATTGATTTCCATTTTATGGTTTTGTCTGAACTTTTCTAGTATCACCTTTTCCCTTTAGTGTTCTCTGCTTTGCCTGGTTTATTGCTCTAAGCCTGAAATTTATAGTGGCAAGTCTTTTCTTAGCCTTTGAATTTTTTTTATTTTTTTCCTTGAATCCTCGATCAGCGCATTTATTTTTATAACATTCACGCCAATCAGCACGAATTTCTCAACAACAGTCACACCAACCCCCTTTTGGCATGTGTTGTCAGTTTGGCAGTCATACCAATTCTTGTAAGTGAATATTAGGGTTTACCCTAGATCATAGCCAGTATGTCTTTCCCTTCTGATTTCTGTCTCTCAGCTTGTTTTCACTCTGTTCTCCTTGTCTGGAAAGCTCTTTTAACTTGTTTTGTATGATTGGTTGATTTTCATTTTCTTCACTTGGTTTCTTGAGTTCTTGGATGTTGTATAACCCTAGGGTATCTAGGTCATCACCCATTCACTTGTTTGCATACTTAGAAAGTCAAGTCGATAGTAAAATTTTCTCCTTGTGTTTTGTTTGATTAGTCCTTTTGTTTCTTTGATTTCCATTTAACAAGTATGAAAAGTTTTATTTGATGTTTGAGCATCTCTTTTTTAGCATAGATCACATTACCAATCTTGTTTTTGGTTCAGTCTTTGCTTCATTAGCTTGAAAGGAATTCTCTTTTGTGCTTTGTGTTTGCTTGTGATTGATTGTATTGGAAATATTTCATTGAAGTGTTTGTGAAAGATTCATTCCATCAGTGCATTGAAAAATACATAATTCTAGTTTGTTGAATCAATAAGTTATGTTAGTTAGCATCATTGAAAGCTAGAGTTGCATCGTAACTTGCATTGGAAAATAAATGACTTCTCTTTACTACTGAAAGGGCTACTTGAAATGCATTTGATAGGAAAGTTAGGAATTGGAAAGAGTTTTTTCATCATTTTGTTTTCAAAAAGCGAAATAGTGAAAAAGTCATTTTTCTTTCAATTTCTTGTTTTGTTGCATTTGAGTGTGTTTTCTACTCTCATTAGTGTAGACAATTCATCGAATTGAAAGGGTATTGTCTCATTTAGCTACATAGAGGTGTTTTTTGAGTCATTTCGATAAGGCCTGAAACCGAGACATAATATCAAGATAAACTCTAAAATGTACTCAATTAACCTAAGGTTCATTCAAAATCTGATGATCACATCTTAGAAGGTCTAGGCTAGAGATGTGTTCTGGGGTCTTAAAACCTAGCAGTTGTCATTCACTTTGGCACTAGACAACACTAGTACGAACTTATGCTACCTGTAACCTCGAGTATATAAAGGGAGACCCCACTAGATTCCAATCCTTTACCCATAGGAAGCTGAGTCTACCACTTTGTAAACATGATACACTGAACACAGAATTCGGGGCGATTTCCTACTCGTACTTCTAGGTTCGCAAGGAGGTATTCTGCAGTTCACAATTACCTAGTAATCCTTTTTACGTAGATCCTCCTCAGTAGTCATTTTGATATTTTTGACTCCCTAAATATAAAATATTGCCTAAGCATTTGTCCTTTCGAGCTCATTTCAAACTGAAAGTGATAGAGTCACCTTTTCTTCTCTCTCGACTCTTAAAACATGAAAGAGAACCAGTTTGTTTTTGCATCTTCAAAAATTGTTGCCCACGATCTTATAACACACCTGTTAGTATTTTTAAACCACATGGTGAATATACCTTTAAATACATTTTAAATCCATTGAAATCAATCTCTCTTTTGGTTATTTGAGACAAAATCATCGTGGCTAAACCAACTGGTTTGCCTAGTTCCTCTTCCTCTCCTCTGTCTGAAAGATTGACTGAGGAGCCTTTTCCTAAATTTCCACAGTCACTTGAGGACCAAGGTGTTGAGCTTCGAATTGTTTTGAGTATTCAACCTTTGTCATCTTGTCCTCCCCCTTCAGATACTAGGTCACGTTCTGTCATTGGCCTAGAATCTCCAAATAACCCTATCCATACTCCTGAGAGCTCGCTGACTTCTAAAGGTCAACTTGGACTAGTTGTTTATCCTCTAAATCCTTTGTTCGACCCTGCTGTGATATCACCGCAACTTTCGTATAGTTTATATGATCAGCCGAGTTTTCCTTTGGAATTATCCCCTCAAACATCTTCAGTAGTCCGTCGTTGCCTATTTTCATGGAATAAAAAAGTGAAATACTAGTCTCCTCTCTGAGTCACTCGGAGGTTTCCATTCCACACATAGTCGAGGAGTAGGAATATCCTTTTCCTCCTGAAGGTTTCCCTTACACCAACCAGTGTTCATCCTGAGTTACTGTGTAATTACATGACTGTAGCTCAGGTGTTTTCGGGCATGCCTAATTCCTCATCATTGTATAACAACCCTATTTGGGCATCTGGTGCTATGCTTACCACAGGTTTGTTCATTCAAAACACGAACTCCCAACAGATGCTGATTTCTATAGTTACTTCAACCCCGATGCAACTCACCATTTCAAATCCTCTTGTTTCATCAGTTCAAGTAACCCATTCGGTTCAACCGACGATCTCAATTCATGTCACTATCATTTCTTCGATCCCTCCAGTAAGTGGGTAGGTTATCCCACCTCCTGGGCAGTAGCGTCCAAATGTTTGTATGATGTCTGGCACAACCAATGTGAGTGGCTCACAACCTCACATGGTTGGGATGAACCAACCCTGTTCGAGTGCCATTTCAAATCCTACTGGTCCTGCTGGATCAAGTAATGTCTAATACCAACAACCCAATGTTGGCCCGTCTGGGTCAAGTCATGTCCAGTACCAATAGCCCAATCGTGGTACGTCTGGGTCAAGTCACATTTAGTACCAGTAGCCCAATACGGCTCAAGGTCAGTACTAACCTCCTTATGTTTCATATGGTTCACAATTTATGGTTAATCCACCATACATCTCTCAGCGTGGATGTTATGTCTAGCCTGGTCTGTCCACTGTGCCCGATGGGTATGGCCAGATACAGTTTAGAAACTTTCAAGCTGTCATTTTGGGAACTGTTCAAGTACCTTTACAGCAACAAAGACATCTCTTGCAATAGAAAGGGCAACCTTCATTTCAGAAAGGGCCATCCATGTAGCAGCAAGGCCAACCTTTGTTGCATCAAAGGCCATCCATGCAGAAGCAAGGCCCGATGATACCATAGTAGGGACAACTGCAACAGTTGCAGGGGCAACCCTCACAATAGTTGCAGCCAACCATGCAGCTACAAATGTAGTATGCATCGAAATCCTCCCAGCCTATGCCTTCACAAGGTAAACCTCTGCAGCCGCGGGGACAGCCTTTTCAGCTGCAAGGTCAACCCTTACAGCAACAAGGTCAACCTGAGAAGCAACAACCCTTATACTCATATCAATAGGGTCAACTCGGGTAGCAGCAACCCTTATACTCATATCAACAGGTTCAACCCTTGTAAGGGCAAGGCTAGGGTCAAATCCTGCAGTAGTAGGCATAAAACCCTTATGTCCAAGGGCAACAGGTTTAGCCTCCTTTTGTCCAAGGGAAGCAAGTCCAAAATTCTTATGTCTAAGGACAACAAGTGCAGAATCATTACCTCCAAGGGCGGTAGGTCCAAAACCCATTCATCCAGGGGAAGCAAGTCCAAAACCCTTATGCTTAGGGATATCAGCTGCAAAATCCATATGTCCAAGGTCAGTAGGCTCAATAGCCTTTTAACTAGTATGTTGCTTATCAATAGCCTCTGGTCGGACAATTCCGGGACTTTCAAGGTTAGAATCCTCCCTATGGGCAAGGTAACCTACAGTCAAGGCAAAATCAAATGCCTTATGGAAAAAATCTTCCACTTTGGGGAAAAAATCCTTACCAGCAGGGATGGGCCCCACTAGTTGGGTCCCCTTATCAACCTCAAATTCTTTTCAATACCCAATTATCGTTCTTGGCTACACTAGATTGCCAAATATGTCTAGACTCATGAATGGCCCGATTCTTCATTCGCCATACTGGCCTCCAATTCCATTCAAGATTCTGATTGATTGTCCAAATTTAGAAGGAAAAGAAAAAGAGGATCCTGAAGCCCATGTGATGACATTTCACCTCTGGTGCTCCTCGAATCTTGATTTCCTACATTGATGATTCCATTAATCTTCATCTTTTCCAACGAAATCTTACAGGTGCTGCAGCCAAATGGTATATCGAGCTACCTCAAAATACCTATGATGACTTTGACACTCTCGCCATAGCCTTTCTCACACATTTCCATCTTTTTGTTCACTGTGAAACTGACACCCATCTGTTAACGTTGCTCAAATAAGACACTGCGACTCATATCTCCAATCACATACATGAATGCAGACATAGGCACCATCTAATTAAGTTTGAAATTGTTGATTAGTTGTTGACCGAGTGGTTCACCAAATCATTCATCAACAAGATTGCAGAAGACATCGCTATGGGTGGATGTGTCATAGAGGAACAAGCCATCGCACATGCCCAGTATTTAGACCTTGTCTATTCATAGTCTGGCATGTTATATGATGTGTTACCTGATGCGCCCAAACCATTATCTGATATGACGACATCTAAGCCTTTGACTACTGATGAGCCCCATAGATGGGTAATTATATGGGCTCATTTGGCCTTCTAACTCAGATTAATCCACCATTCTCATTATTTTTTTGCATTTTGTTTATTATATTTATGCTAATAGAGTGAATTGGGTTAGTCATTATGCCATGAAGTCTAATGTGTGCTTTATGCAAATTTTTGGTCAATTTTGAGACAAGGTCAAAGGTTTAATGAGCATTTGGCAGCTAATATTTGAGGAAAACAAGGTGAGGATTTGTAGGAGGGTGTCCCCCTCATTTATGACCCCCTTCCTTGAATCCTCCTTCAGAAAGCTTGGAGCACAAACAACCACATCAATGCATCAAAAGGGCAGCTGGGCAAGTGAAGAAGAATTGTTGTCTATCTCTAGTCTTCGGAGCCAAGCCTCCTTGATTTTAGGAGAGCTGCTGGAGGATCCAGTTGTATAAATAGGAGGGATTATGTGCTCAATATTTTAGTTGGATTTTAGTCAAATTTTCGCACTTTTGTCGCAGCTCTTGCTCAGATCATTTCGAGCTTAAATTTATGAACACTTTTATGTAATGTGACTATTATTTTGATAATGGAGATGAAATATTTTCTGAGCTAGCACTGAGTCCTTCCAAAGGGCTAAATCTCTTGGGTTAGGGCCCAACCCAAGCTACCCAGCACCTCTTGTTTTGTACTTATATTTTTTGTCTCAGTTCATGAATTAGTTGTTGTTGAATAGATTTCTTCCTTAGTAAAATAGGTTTCTTTTTGGTGATTTACATAGTTGTTTCCATTTCAGTTTGCTGAATCAGGGTAAGTAGTGATAAGAAAAGGATAAAAAAAGGCCATCAATAGAGCCTTGACCTCCTTTCCTCCCTTTGGGACCCTGAATTGAGGTCAAGATCTGCTTGATGCCACACAACACAGTTTTCCCTTCTCCATGCAATTTCTAGTGTTATAGTTTGATTTAGAGGTTAATGTTTTTCTTCAGATCCATTTTTCCATACTCATTTATTTTTCTTCAATAAATATATTTACATGATTTCCTTTCCATATAGCATTTTTCAACATGTTATGTTCCTAGGTCAGAATTTAGGTTAACATGAGATATAATTCTGTTTTTTTTGTACAATTAGCTCTTTTCTTGCTCAGTTTCAGTGTTTTGACTTGCAGCTATCTTACAATACATATTTTCTCATAATAAATCAATAAATCAGCCATCACCATCTCCTCTGCTACATATTCATAGGTCATGCACAACCCTTCCCAAATCTGCCCTCATTTCTGCACTTTTCTCATAAGCTTTCCTCTCATCTCTTGAACAAATCCAACCATCATTTTCTTCCTAATCATCCTTGATGAACGTTATACACCTTAACGCATCACTCTAGTCTCCATCTACCCTTTTCCACCATTTTTCCACCTTTAACACCTCCAAAAACAGCCCTCGACATCCTCCTCTAGATCCTCCTGTAGATCCCCTGCAGCCTCCGGTAGAACTTCCCGTGAGTGACTTTTTGAAGTCTAATTGTAGGGAAAGCCTCAAAAAGGTTAGAAGAGGCCTCCTAGGACCCCACCACACTTCTCTACACCTCTACAAATCTCGAATTTTCCCTCCTTCGCCACCTCGTCGTTGCCACATCCACAAACAGATAAATTTCATACATAAAAATTTCACATAAAATACATAGAAATCCAAAAAAGATATTTTTTTCTTATTTTCTTATAGGAATTGCTTGAATAGGTGTAATTTACTTCCTCAGTAGGTTATGGCACTCCTTTCCTAGATTTTCACCTCTCTTTTTGCAAAACTAGGGTTAGTCGGTAAATTAGTGTTTGCTAGGTTTACTGCACATTTGAGTCTTCTTTCTCTTTCTGCAAGTAGAATAGCCTCTGTAAAGTTAGCTTTCCTTCAACACATTTAAAGCTTCTTATAGGGTTCATAGAGGTTGGCTTGAGCTCCTAGTGATCTTGCGCCAGCTGACCAAGTGACAGCCTACAATAAGAACTAGTACTTGTGCATACAACATCGTTGCTTCCAAGTTTGTTACGAACTACCAGGTTGATAAAAGTAAAGTAGGAAGCCCCAGGAGTTGCAACATTATTGCTGCAATCCTGGTGCTCACCACATTTTGGTGCCGCTGCCAGGGAAGTGTCAAAGTATTTTGTGATTACTACTTTTCTTCTATTTTCTACTGCAACATTCTGCTAAGTAGTTCATTTCAGCAAACGTAGAGTAGTTGTTTCTTTCAATTTATGCATTTCCTTGCTTTCATTTCAATTCTACAATTTCCATTTCAGCAAAAGTATATTAGTCCTTTTAATTCTGCAATTTCCATTTCAGCAAAAGTAGATTATTCCTTTCAATTCTGTAATTTTCATTCCAGATTAGTCATTTCCTTGCTTTTGTTTCAATTCTGCAATTTCCTTTCAGCAAGTTCATTTCAGTAGTTGCAATTTGTTTATTCAATTAATTTCAGTTTTGTAGGTACAAGCAAAAACAACAAAAATCACCAAAAAAGGATTTCCTTTCATGCCTCATAGGAATAGAGATAATTTAGGAAAATTCTTACCCAACACCCCACCACATCACAACGCCACCCTTTTCTCTTCTTTGGTGGTAGTGATCCAAAAGAACCTTTAGGTGAACAACCAAAGATATTTGAAGAACCTATAGGAGAAGAAGAGGAAGAAACCATTCCTCCTAAGATAATGGCTGAAAACAAAAATGATAGGGGGAATGGAGAAAGAGTAGAGGGTACCTTTCCCATCCGAGAGACCAATGGGGACACTAAAATGAAGAAAATAAGCCCTTTAGCCCTACCTCACTTCCACATATTGACTATGGAAGATCCTAACACCTTTTTGTTTGAGATTGTTGTTATCTGTCAGACCTATGACTATGCAGAAGATGAGAAGAAGTTGAAATTGTTTCCTTCTACCCTCAAGGATGCAGCATTGCGCTAGTTCATGGGGTTACCTGGAAACAACATCACAACTTGGGCTCAGATGCAACAAGCCCTTAATAACAAATATCGAGATTGTTGTAGGTCAATAGATACCAAGGAAGAAATCTTTCAAATGACCATGGGAAGTGATGAACCCTTGGAAGATTATGAAGATAAGTTCCAACTCAGCTATAAAAGGGCCAGGTGCACACTTGATCCCAAATCTCTGAAGTTAGTGTTACTTAGGGGAATTCTAGAAGACCTTATAGACACCCTCCATTTACTAGCTAGGGTAGAAATCTAACAACTACCTTATGAAGACATAAAAAATGTTTTTAGAAACCATTCTAGGGCAGCCAGAAAGAGAGGTAGTGGGAGTCAACCCATAACCAGTGCCTTCTCATCTAGTTCATCCCTTAAAGGTGAACTTGGAAACATGTTGGAAGACTTCAAGAGTGAGATGTTGCAGACTCTTGCTATGCAAATGGATACCTTGCATATTAAAAGGAAACAAAAGGAAGCAGAGAGGGCTTTGGCCATTTTTTGTCCTAGGTGCACGAGAAGGCATCCTAGGAACAAATGTCCATTGAACTCTATAGAATTTTGTTCAGTTTGTGAAGAAGATCATTCTACAGATAAGTGCCCTTCCCTACTCGGACTTAAATCTGTATACCAAGGGGCTGAAGGAGACACTAAAACACTCTATTTCATGAACCAAAGGAAGCCACATGGACCTAGACTATACCAGCAGGGGATGCAAGGGACATCTCAAGCATGCTACAACCCCAGTCAAGCCACTTCCATACCTTCTTGGGGTCCCCCTACTCATCCGTCCTGGTCCACATATCCTCCTTAGTCATATCCATCTCAATATCATGCCCAACCATTCACTCATTCATTCCACTCCTATACTCAACCAGAACCTTAGTGGAATGCATCTCATCAGGGGTGGAGGCCCCAGTGCAACTCTCCTCCTACTCTTTTGCCTCCACCACCTACTCAACCGCAACCATTACCTCCTACTCCACCCAGGAAACCCCAATTGCCTGCTCAACTGAACCCAAACCTGAACAACAGGCAGGCTCAGCAAGTATATAGCGGGGTACCATCATTCCCAACCTAATCGTCTTACCTGGATCTGCATCTCGTCTGCTTGGATCCGCCTTTAATAGCTCTCAGATACTATATATCTACGTATTTGTACCTGTATCCTCTCCATCAATTACTATCATTAGTCTCTTAGTAGGTAATCTCCTTGCAACTACAGTCTGTGCCTTTGTAGGATCCACTAGTTGCAACTATAACTGAGTACCCTCTATGGAGATTTAGGAGATTAACCTGCGATCTAGGAAGGTTCTCCTAGACAGCCAGCCTCCCCATAAGGAGGTTGAGGAAGATAGAGAGGAAAGTGAACCGAAAGCAATTCCACCCTTTCCTGAGAGATTATCCGAAACAACACAACCTACCCCAGAAGAAACTGAACTTTTGGGAGAATTGAAACAATTATGCATAAAGATACCACTTCTCCAAGCCATAAAGGATGTGCCTATATACAACAAGATGATCAAAGAGAAGTGCTTCAGGCATCCATGTAGGCATAAGATAGATGCCCCAACCATCAATGTCATAGGACAACTATATGACCTGATGTTGGGGTAGGTAATCTGTCTGAAATATCTAGACCCTAGAAGCCTAGTAGTGGATGTCCACATTAATGGCACCATGATCCCACATACCTTGATTGATCTGGGAGCTGCCATTATTGTGATGACAAAGGACACCATCCTCAATATCAAACTCCAGGGCTCCCTGAGAAAGACCACAACAGTACTGCAATTAGTAGACTGCTCCGCCATGACCCCTGAAGGGATTGTGGAAGATGTAGTGGTGTCCATTGATTCTTTGGATTACCCTGCTGATTTCCAGATTCTCCAGTTGAAGGAAAATCTCACTTGGTATCCTCTCGTCGTGGGAAGACCCTGGTTGGCTACTGTGGATGCGTACATCAATTGTCGATCTGGGAACATGACAATCAAGAACGAGCATATGTTCAAGCAGTTAATCCTATACCCTCCTGCCCAACCCTTGCTAGAACATGATCTAACTCTCTGGTTGGAGGACAAGGACAAGGATGAGGTCTATGTTGCGCCACTGTGTACAGTAGAAACTACCATGGGGGGAAAACCACAAACTGAGGATGATATCATTGAAAATTTAATTCAGAATCCACCCCCCAGTATTTTTCCATTAGAAGATCTAGTGAAAGAAACCCAAGACAATCCCTTGGCTGATTTCTATGTGGCCAACGCAACCTCTCTCTGTGTTAAGAATATAGAGTTCGGCCCTGAAAAAAATTTGAAAATCAAGTCATCCCTATCCACCTCCCAGGAAAAGGAACTATGTAGCTTATTAAGAAAACATTTAGATGCCTTTTCCTGGAGCTATAAGGAGATTAAGGGAGTGCACCCTTCAGTTTGTACTCATCACATTTACATTAAGGAAGATTGCAAACTAGTTAGGCAACCTCAAAGGAGGATGAATCCAGCTCTTAAAGACATTGTCAAGGAAGAATTGCAAAAAGTTACTGGATGCATGATTCATCTATCCCATCTCCAACAATGAATGTCTCTCTCCTTTGGTGCTAGTGCCAAAGAAAAATGGTAAGTGGAGAATCTGTGTCGATTATTGGGAATTGAACAAGGCCACCAAAAAGGACAATTTTCCTTTGCCTTTCATAGTGTTAGAGTCGGTCTAGTTATCCCTCCACAGAGGTCAAAGCTCTTTTTTGCATTTCATGTTTTAGGTATCCCACCAGTTTTCATCAGTTGCATTTCGTTAGGCATGCCATAACTCTGATGGAGTGGTCTATGTCATTCATTCCCCTCATGCATATCACTGCTGGTTTAGGATAAGTCATAAAGCTTCACAAGTCATTTTTAGTCATAATTTAAATTTTTAGGTCTAGGTCTAGGGTTTGAGTTAATTTAGTCTTGAAAAGTCTTAGAAGACCAACAGGCTAGAGGGATGTCTTTGATAGATCATCACTTCAATAATTCTCACCATTGTACAGCTGAATAAGGACTTCTCTTCAAAACTCTGTTTTGAAGACAAGTCGCCACCTTATTTTTGTAAAAATTGTCAAAATTTTCAGTTCTTCAATTGTTCAAGTGCAGCCCTGGTCTCCTTTGCTGAAGCATATCAGAGCTATCTGCAAAAACTTATCAGAGAAAATCATCATTTCAACCTATTTTATGAAGGAAACCAAAAAGTCAGAGCTTATTAATTTTGAAAAAGAGTCAACAACCAAACATAAGAAAAATGGGTTTTCATTGAGAAAAAATTAAAATGGATGTTATATCAAGTCATTTCTCCTCATTTGCAACCTATTCCACATTTTGAGAGCTAAGAGCATCATCCAAGGGTGATTTTGCAAGTTTTTGAGTATTTGGGTCAGCTCCAGGGCGCACGGCGCATCAGCATAGGCGCGCGGCGCACGAGAGGCACGCGGTGCATCAGGCCACCTTTTGCTGTGTAATTTAACACAGGCGCGGCGCACTCAGAGCATGCGGCGCGTTGGGTAAAGCGCACGGTGCGTTGGGTAAAGCGCGCGGCGCATAGGGTTTATGCCTGCAAATCACCAAGAAATCGCTCAAATTACCTCTCCTCACGCCTAAATTCTCAGGTAGGCCTGCAATCATGACTTGATTTTGTTTTTTGATGGTGTATATGAAGAAGTTAGCATATCTTTGTCATGAAAACCAAGTGTACAAAACCCTCCATGTTCATCAAATTGCTATAAGGATTCAAGCGCAAATTTTGCTATAGGGTTTAAAAAAATTATTGTTGCCAAGGTTTTTTTTTCCCTATTTCCCATTGCCTATATTCCCCAACAATTTTTCCCAATCATTCCTCATCAAACCCTACATCCTCCTCTCTCAAAACCCTAAACTCTCCCTTCTCCTATAACCATATGATCCCTACCTTATTTCAAAACCCTAAAACATTTCTATGCCCCTTTCCCTTCCCTAATTTACTCATTTTATTTCCATTGTCCCCATTTCCCTAATGCTTCCGTTTTCCTAACAATTCCTTTCATTTATGTCCCCTTGGTTACAGCATTTTGATAAAGAGACAAAAAGTCAAAAGTCAACTTTTGGCACACAGTTTTATATCAGCAAATATATATATTCCAGCCACCTTGTTGTTAGAGAACATGTCAGAGACCGAGTCAATATATGAGCAGGATTATGATAGTGACTCTACACTGGAGGTCAATGTGCCTAATGTGCCACAGAGGTATCACAGGGGTGGCAAGAGTGGACAACATGTTAGGGAGGAGCCTACCTCTTTGGCTCAATTGCAAGCTTGCCCGCTTGCAATGGATTGTTTTCGGCACCAATCATGTTACTAATATTGTGATATGATCTCACAAACTCAGCATCATCGGGAACTAGTCCGTCTATTTGTCCTTAACTTAATAGATGGTCATGTGAACCTTGCCGGAGTGGATTTCACTTTGTCACCCGACACTATTTCTCAGGCCACCGGGATACCAAATGTGGGGGAGGAATGGAGTAAACGCCAGATGCTGGAAAGATATTATTATGAGCCATATGTCAAGCCCGCATATATCAGACACTTGAGCGTGGCCTTTCCTTTCAGATACCTGAAAGATGAGTTTGCACCATTGATGAAACTCATCATTCGGTATTTCAGTTGTGAGGGAAAATTTTCACGTCTTTATGCGTACCATGTACATTTGTTGATGCATTTCACACGGGTACGTATGATGAGCATTCCGTTTTTCATGTGCCGAAACATAGAGAGGATGGTACCCTTAGTACAGAGGAAGACCCTGGCACATCAGCACAGGAGCATATATCACTATGCATTGATCAAAATCATAGTGATGCATCAGTTGGAACAACAGGGTATTGCTTGGGAGGATTTCATCTCCCGTGATTTATTTTCCGCGCTACAGCCTCCTCCAAAGATCATCCATGATGAGGGAGGGCCTTCACAGCAGTTTGACATTCATGAGACCGAGCATGTTGATGCTCCAACATATGTGACATATCAGAAAGGCCCCAGGGCTTTATTTGCAGCTACACGACGAGTACTATCTCCACCCGGGGTGGAAGGGGTCTTGTTGAAATCATCAGCAGAGTGAGTATTATCTCCACATCATGTGGAAGGGGTGTCGCTTCCATCTATAGCACAGGTACAGAGTCAGGACAGGGGCAAGAGACCCATGGTTGATGAGGGTCCTTCAGGAGTGCAGGATACCGGTATCATTGATGTTGATGCTAGTTCGCCCAATTCAGAGCTCAAAGAGATCATCAGAGAGCAAAGGGCCAAGAATGAGTCGCTGCAAAATAAATTGCAGATGGCTAAATGGGTGATCAACTACTTAGATCAGCGCAACAAACAGTTGGAGGATGAGCTTGAACTTTATGAGCTGCGCAAGATTCGGGAAGACCGAGAATAAGCTTGTAGGAGACCCGATGATTTGACACCTATTGATCGGGAATCAATGCTCATCCGGGTGAACACTCACTTGGAAAAGTTGTTGGTGAAGGCAAACAGGGACAAGGACATGCTTCGCCACATGAAGACTCACTATTGGGCTTGCATGCATGTTTGCAAAGCGAGAATGAAGGTCCTCAAAAGGCATTTGAGCAAAGCACAAAAACAACGCAAAAGGCCTGATCCACTTCAAGTTTTGGCCGAGGCTTCACTAGTTGAGCATGATACATGATGGAGGGTCTTCACTCCAATTTTGGGCAAATTTGGAGAAAATTTTGTCGTTTCAAAATTTTTGGCTTGCGAAACAGGGTTTTGAGTTCTATGTGTCGCGCTCAGCACGCGACCCACAAGATGGGGAGGTCCAAATCACAGGTGGCTTAACTTTTTGGATTTTTCATGATGAAATACATATTCTCAGTAATTTCCAAGGCATTTCATCAAGTTTTGGGTGATCAAAAGCTCAAAAAACATCTTGAAAATCACCTTTCTGCCACTTTTTGCACCAACAGGAAGTACTTCTGGGAGAATCCACTTTTGGAGGGTCAAATGGAGACCAAATTGGAAAATTCCACTTGGGTTGGAAAGTAGACATCCAGGCCTTTACAACAAGCTAACCTGAGCGCAATATGGATGCCGGGAAATGCCCCAAAAGTAGCTAGAAAGGCGCGCGGTGCACAGGGCTAGGGCGTGCGACGCACAGGGTGTTTTGACTCAGTTTTCCTCCTCAGCTCAGCGAAACGAGCCAGTTTCACCTGTTTTGACTTGTGATGGGATTTTTCACCCTCTTTGATGTAATTATTGGAGATTTATGTTGTTATGACACTTATTTACCTATTCTAGATGATTCATTCATAAAATAGCAAGAATGTAATGAATGAATTGGTTTCCTAGCTTATAGAGGCAAGTTGTTTTGACTTCCTAGATTGTAGTGCTTAGTTTAGAATTGGTTGAAACAGCTCCTAAGATGATGATCTCAACCCCTAGAGGCAAGGTAATGTGTTAGCTTACCTATATTATGTATTTTCTTAGTCATTTTCATGGTTGGACTCTTGGGAATAGCTTGACACTATATTGTACATATCTTATCTACATTTTTGGCAAAGGAAAGACCAGGGTTTTGCAGCACTATTTGGGATCCATGTGGCTTTATGTGTTGATGGTTTGTTTCTCTTAGTACTTTTAAGTTGTGTATTTGTATCATTATCTCTATTGAATCTTCTGTTATTAAACAAATGAAGTGTTAAAGTAGAATCCATGAAATTGTTATGCTCTGCCTTTAAATTTGTTTAATCTTTTATGTTTTCTTCAGTTTAAGGAGAATCCTTGAGACCCCTTGCTCTCCTTAGCCCCTCACCAGTATGATCTACCCATATCACCTACTTTAAGGCATCAAAACAATCGCCTGTCTTGCCCCAAGTGAACCTTTGCAAAAACTGTGCCTCATCCCCGCACCCAAATTTTCCTTTCCCTTGAATTCAAAAAAATTATTTAAACTCAATTCTAAACTCTTTGTACTTCATACCTAGCCTAAAATCAGTCATCAATTAGGTCATCTTGAGCCATTTCGATTATCTTTTGCCGAGTTTGACCCAGAGAGAGCCCTCTCCTATCCTCGTAGGACTAGCTACGAGGCTGAGCGTGGTTTGATGTGGCCTTGAGTCTTGCCTTATTTCAGCCTAAGGCAGATTTGAGCACTAACATAGTGGCGAATCCACTGGGGAAGAAATATCAAATGGTTTTCTTGTTGATGAGTTTGTTTCACAAGTCTTAGACGGAGTCTAAATTCATTCCAGGTAGCTTTCAAAACGCTCTTGCTATGCATAAGTGGAAGTAGATAAATGATGCTTCAGTCGATCTCCGATTATCTTGTGAAACTTTGATTTGCAAATCACCCCAGTACTTTTGTTCGTTCTAGACCCATGGATGATTGAGTCTAGTAAACGATTGGCCGAATTATTTTAGTTCCCTTGATCTTCTGATAAGCACACTGGCTTCAAAAATACATACAAGAGCTAATCCAGAACCAAATCCACCTCCTATTTACGAAAATCCAAATTTGATTCGAAAAATCCTCCGTCAAGAAAGCTCGACGACTCCCTTGGTTAAATCTCATTCTTCTCCCGCAATTTTTGAATACCTTGAAGAACTTCCTTTCGACACAAGGTTTGAATTGTCATTGTTTAAAACCAAGTGTGAAAACGCTCTCGATTCTATTGTTGCAAATCTTGACTTTGCTGCAGCTCTGGAATTTGAAAGGCACAATAAATTAATTGACAATTTTATCTTGAGGCACCTTCAAACCAACATCCAAGCTGCTAATCTTTCTGAGTTCTTAGAAGCTGTATCTGCAAACATTGGATCCACCATCACGGCATCTACTTCTAGAATTCCTACAGAACCACCTTTCATTCCCATGATTCCTATGTAACCTATAATTACTTATTCCGAATCTGCAGCTAATTCCCCTCCTTCATCCCACATCGCTTCTCCTCTGCATATACCTCCGCATACTCCTCATACAGTAGCGACATCTACTCCGCCAACAACACCTAGAGTAAATCCACCAAGAGCAATGGCTGCTCGTTTTGCACCTCTTGCTTTACCTCATCAATTGCATGATATGCCCGCGGACTATCAAAGTAAGATTCCTTTATTTGATGGCACTCCTCAAAGTGTGTCCGCTCAGTAGCACAGACAAAATGACAAATTTTTATGATTTACATGAGATTGATGAAGAGGATGTAACTATGCGATTGTTTGTACAAACATTTGGAAGAGAGGTAAGAAAATGGTTCAGAGGCTTAGGAGCTAGAAGTATACCTACGTTGCTTGAACTTCAGAAGTAGTTTCTAGATCGTTGGGAACTCAGAAAGGATCCGCTTCAGATCAATGTGGAGTACAATAATATCAAACGCAATCATGGTGAGTCTGTCCAAGACTACATTATCAGGTTCAATACAGTTTATAATGCTATTCCGGATGATTTAAGACCATCTAGAAAATTAGCTCTTCTCAAATTCCCAGATGGCTTTGATCCAGAGATGGCTTATTCATTACGAGATAGAGATCTGCCTACTTTAGAAGATATGCAAAAGATCGTTGTCAATGTTGAGGCAAATCTGAACGAAAAGAGAGCACGTTTGAAGGCAGAAAAAAGAGTAACTATAAAGGAAGAATCTACATCATCAGAACCACCTTGGCTTCGTGAGATTTTCAAAACACTGAGCCTTGACAAATCAGAACCGCAGATTCGTAATCCAAATTACCGTGGCCAACAACAACCTCAGTACATAATTAAGTAGTGTGAACCAAGAGTACAAGAGCCGGCAGCCCAGCAACCAATCAAGACTCCTCTTTTGCAGAATTTTGTGAGTCAAGATTCAGATGAAGATGTTGATGTAGTAGGGGACCAAAACCACTTCTTTACTCCTGATGATATGCCCATTTACATCACCGAAGAAGAAGAGTATGGAGAAAGTTTAGGCGCCCAACAAGATGAAGATTTTATCTTAGCTAATGATGCATATTTAGATGATTACCAAAGAGGATATTTGAATGCCTTATCCACTCAACAGAAGCAGTATTCATTGAGAAACCGAGATGTTCCCATCAATCCCATTCAAAAAAGAAAAGAATCTACAGCACCGAAGACGGATTCACCAATACCGCCGAAGAAAGGAAAAGAAACAATTGATCCCACAACTAGCAAGATATCAGTAGCAGAAAAGACGAATTAGGCAGCTACAATCAAAGATAGGAGAGAGGTTCTGGTCAAAGAAGTCAAAAAAGTTTCAGCATTTAGTTTGGAAAATGAAATTTCCAAATTAAAAATATCTATTCCTTTGACTGAAATCATGAAAAACAGCAGCTACCAAGGTCAAGTCTCTAAAATTCTGAATTTTGATCCCATGTTGGACACGGTAAATGTTGAAGATGATCATCCAGAATTGACTTTTGGACCAGCATTGGATGGTCAATCCCCTGATAGTGATGTTCCTCCCTTTTATATCAGTTTGATATTGCATGAATATGTTTTACATAATGCCATGTTTGATGCGGGTGCTTCGCACAATTTGATGCCAAAGGCGATCATGGAGAAGCTGGGGTTAGACATTACCAGAAAATATCATGATTTGTATTCATTTGATTCTAGCCGTGTGAGATGTATCAGGCTCATCAAAGATTTGGTTGTTAGCTTAGACCAAATTCCAGCAAAGAATGTCTTGATGGATGTGGTGGTGGCGGACATTCCTCCACGTTTTGGTATGCTACTTTCGAGATCCTGGGGAGCTAAGTTGAAGGGTACTCTACAATTAGACTTTTCTTATGCCACAATTCCATTCTTTGGTCAAATGAGAAAGCTATATCGAGAGAAAAATATGAAATATATGATAACTAGCAAAGAGAAGCCAATCAATTATCCTGTAAATTATGTACATACAGATTTGGAGTCATTTGTTTTATTTGTTGATAGTTTTAATGATCTAGATAGCCAGTTAATTCAGGCGGAAGATATACCAGAGATCACTGAAAATTTCAGAGAATTTCTACAAAAGGAAAGAGGAGAAAGAAAGCTATCATGGAGCAAACAGCTGAAGATAAGGGGCAACAAACAGAAAAATCAGAGGCAGTACAATTTCAGCACTTGGAGGAGGATGAAGATGGTCTTTGGACCATGGATTTCGATGGCGCAGTAGGTAGTGATGGTGATGGTATTGGTGTATGGATTCGAAGTCCTTTTTCTGATCGAGATAAATTTCCAAGCAAGGTGAGACTATGTTCCTATAAACTAGAATTTGATTGTTCAAATAATGAGGCAGAATATGAGGCTCTCATTGCTGGCCTAAAAATTCTTAGAAAGCTGAAAGCGAAAAAGATTGCGGTCTATGGTGATTCCAAGTTGGTGATAAAGCAAGTTAAGGGCGAGTTTCAGGCCAAACATCCTCGCATGAGGGAATATCGAAATGCAGTCTTAGATATTTTGAAGTTGTTTTCTGATCATAGCTTGACATGTGTGCCTCGCATACAAAATGGTGTCGCTGATGGACTTGCCAAGGCAGCAAGAAACTTAAAAATTCCAATGAATTCTAGCAACAAATTTGAGATTCATGTGAAGCATCCTCCCACTATTCCAGACAATCAGCGATGTTGGCAAGTTTTTCAAGATGATGAAGAGATCAATGAGTTTCTGCAAAATAAGGGTAAGTTCAAGGATTCCTCAATAGATACTGAAAATGATGATGGTGATGAAAATATACAAGTAAATCAAATGGACGTGCTGCAGCTTAAGGACAACATTATTCCTAAGGGATTGATTCCTTTAGAGGAGCTGTTTGACCAAGATGACGTGACCCGCAAACTGACATTAAGACCGACTGAAAAGGGTATTGAAGAGGTAAACATTGGGACAACTAAAAATCCCAATATGGTTAAGCTATCAAGGTAATTTTCACCAAAGGTAAAAGCTGAATATATGAAATTGTTGTCTTTATTTTCTAATGTTTTCGCATGGGATTACTCGGATCTTAAAACATATGACACAAATATCATTTAGCATACTATTCCTATTAAGCCAAATCAGAAGCCTTTTCGTCAAAAGTTGAGGAGAATCAATCTGAAGCTTCTGCCATCAATTGAGAAAGAGGTAAATAGATTGTATAAGTCAGGAATCATTGTGCCTATCCGATTTTCAGATTGGATATCAAACTTGGTGCCCATAAGGAAGAAGACAGGTGAGATTTGTTTATGCATTGACTTCAGAAATTTGAATAAGGTGTCTTTAAAAGACAATTATCCACTGCCCAAAATGGATCATATATTGCAGCAAGTAGTTGGAGCATCAAGGATGTCACTACTCGATGATTATTCAGGATACAATCAGATTTTAGTGCATGAAGATGACCGTGACAAGACAACTTTCACCACTCCATGGGGAACATTTCATTATGCAAAGATGCCTTTTGGTTTGAAAAATGCAGGAGCCACCTTTCAACGTCCAATGGATGTAGCTTTCTCCAATGAGATAGATGTATTTTTAGTTTTTTATCTTGATGACTTAACTGTGTTTTCAAATTCTGATGAGGAACATTTGTATCATTTGAAAATTGTTTTCCAAAAGTGCAGAAAATATGGCATATCGCTGAATCTGAAAAAGAGTCTTTTTGCCATGGATGAGGGAAAACTTCTTGGTCACATCATATCTAAAGATGGCATCTGTGTTGATCCAGCACGTGTTGAAGCCATTCAACAAATTGAACAACCCCGAAACAAGAAAGAAATTCAGTCCTTCAATGGTAAACTGAATTTTCTGCGTCACTTCATTCCAAACCTAGCAGAGCATCTTAGAGAGATCACAAGCATGCTCAAGAAGGACAGTCAGGTAAAGTGGACCGAAGAGGTGGTCAGATCATTTAATTTAGTGAAGTTAGCTCTTTCTTCAGCGCCTATTTTGATCAGTCCCGACTACACTCAAGATTTTATTTTGTTCTCATTTTCTTTTGAGCACACTTTGGCAGCTGTACTAATGCAGAAGAGAGAAGGTGTTGAAAAGCCCATTCCTTTTTTTAGTCGCATTATTAGAGATGGAGCATTGAAATATAACATCATTGAGAAGCAAGCACTTGCACTTGTTAAGGCCTTGAAAGATTTCCGTGTGTATATATTGCATTCACATATTCTAGCTTATGTTCCTAACGCAGCAGTTAAAGATATTTTAGTACAGGAAGATCCAGAAGGTAGAAGGGGTAAGTGGATTGCTGCGTTGTTAGAGTATGATGTAGAGATTAAACCCACCAAGCTGATCAAAGGTCAAGGACTCGCCAAGCTAATGGCTGAAACAAATCTGCAAGTTCTAGACATAAATTTGATTGCTGCCATGTTCGATGAAGATGAGGAGAACCCATCTGTTCAGGTACCTGAAATGTTTCTTTCTTCTCCTTGGTACGTTGATATTTTATATGTACTTCATCATTTGTCTTCACCTCCTGGAATGCTGAGAAATAGAAGTAGAACATTGAAATTGAAGGCTGCAAAATTTTGCATACTACATTCAGCATTGTTTTGGAAAGATCCTGGTGGAATGTTATTAAATTGTTTGATCAAGGAGGAAGCCAAAAGAGTCGTGGAAGATTTTCATAGAGGGGACTGTGGGGGTCATCTGTTTTGGAAGACTATAGCAAATAAGATTCTAAGGGTAGGAAATTATTGGCCTTCATTATTTTCAAATGTATATAAGGCTATCAAAAATTGTCACGAATGCCAAATTTTTCAAGGAAAGTAGAAGCTCCAGCCTTTGCCTCTCGAACCAATTGAAGTTAGCGCACCTTTTCAGCAGTGGGGATTGGATTTCATTGGTGAAATTCATTCGGAATCATCAGGACATCATCGATGGATATTGACGACCACATACTACTTCACAAAATGGATTGAAGCAATTCCTACTCGACAAGCTATAGATGCGGTAATTATTTCTTTTCTTGAGACCAATATTTTGTCACGTTTTGGATGTCCAAGTAAGTTAATCACAGATAATGCAGCAGCGTTGAAGTCAAAAAGGATTATTGAGTTTTTCTATAAGTACAATATTAGCTTGGGACATTCAACCACATAGCACCCTCAAGGAAATGGATTGGCGGAGTGGCCTAATAAATATTTGGTCAATATCATTAAGAAATTGTTGGAAATCAGCAAAAAGGGTTGGCACAAGAAGTTGATAAATGCACTATGGGCTGATAGGGTGAGTCAGAAAAAGTCTATTGGCATGTCTCCTTTCGAGTTGGTGTACGGAACAGACATGGTTTTTCCCACTTCACTTGCTGTCCCGGTAGTCAAATTGCTTCAAGAAGCAGGTAGTGAAGAAGATCCTACGCAGAGAAGGATTAATCAGATGATTCATTTACAACAGACACAGGAGGAGGTATTTCAAAACACTTGCAAGCTGCAGGAGCACATCAAAAAGATTTATGACCGAAAAGCAAAGGCGGATACATTTCAGCTAGATGAGGTTGTTTTGAGGTGGGATGCTCGTCATGAAGATAAGGGAAAGCATGGCAAATTTGAAAATTTAAGGAAGGGTCCCTATAAGATTGCAGCATATCATAGCCAAAACGCTTTTCTTCTCAAAGAGATGAATGGATATGAATATCCTGGAGGGCCGATCAATGGTCGGTTGTTAAAGAGATACTACTTCTGAATATTTTCTGCTCATTTCATTATCATTGTACATATCATTTTAGTTTTTTTCTATTGCACATGTACACTAACTTATCATCTTCATTTTGGGGCCCGAGGTGAAGGCTATAATTCTGAAAATGAAAGTTAGTTAGTGTAAGTTTATCAAGTCAGTTGTCAAAATCTTTAGCTTCGAGTTTAGTTTGGTCAAAGCAATTTTTGTTTTTTCAGTCAAATTCTCAAGATTTTGTGTCGGAAATAATGACTCCATCGCCCAATGGATGAAGGAACTGTCTAGCTTTTACAGAGATCTGCGGTTCTTGGCATCTCCAAGGAGCTACCATCCCCATTGGAGCCAATGTTAGAGTCGGTCTAGTTATCCCTCCACAGAGATCAAAGCTCTTTTTTGCATTTCATGTTTTAGGTGTCCCACCAGTTTTCATCAGTTGCATTTCGTTAGGCATGCCATAACTCTGATGGAGTGGTCTGTGTCATTCATTCCCCTCATGCATATCACTGCTGGTTCAGGATAAGTCATAAATCTTCACAAGTCATTTTTAGTCATAATTTAAATTTTTAGGTCTAGGTCTAGGGTTTGAGTTAATTTAGTCTTGAAAAGTCTTAGAAGACCAACATGCCAGAGGGATGTCTTTGATAGATCATCACTTCAATAATTCTCACCATTGTACAACTGAATAAGGACTTCTCTTCAAAACTCTGTTTTGAAGACAAGTCGCCACCTTATTTTTGTAAAAACTGTCAAAATTTTCAGTTCTTCAATTATTCAAGTGCAGCCCTAGTCTCCTTTGCTGAAGCATATCAGAGCTATCCTTGCAAAAAATTATCAGAGAAAATCATCATTTCAACCTATTTTATGAAGGAAACCAAAAAGGTCAGAGCTTATTAATTTTGAAAAAGTGTCAACAACCAAATATAAGAAAAATGGGTTTTCATTGAGCAAAAATTAAAATGGATGCTATATCAAGTCATTTCTCCTCATTTGCAACCTATTCCACATTTTGAGAGCTAAGAGCATCATCCAAGGGTGATTTTGCAAGTTTGTGAGTATTTGGGTCAGCTCCAATGCACGCGGCGCATCAGCATAGGCGCGCGGCGCATCAGGCCACCTTTTGCTGTGTAATTTAACACAGCCGCGGCGCACTCAGAGCGTGCGGCGCGTTGGGTAAAGCGTGTGGTGCATAGGGTTTATGCTTGCAAATCGCCAAGAAATCACTCAAATTACCTCTCCTCACGCCTAAATTCTTAGGTAGGCCTGCAATCATGAATTGATTTTGTTTTTTGATGGTGTATATGAAGAAGTTAGCATATCTTTGTCATGAAAACCAAGTGTACAAAACCCTCCATGTTCATCAAATTGCTATAACGATTCAAGTGCAAAGTTTGTTGTAGGGTTTTAAAAAATTATTGTTGCCAAGGTTTTTTTTTCCCTGTTTCCCATTGCCTATATTCCCCAACTATTTTTCCCAATCATTCCTCATCAAACCCTACATCCTCCTCTCTCAAAACCCTAAACTCTCCCTTCTTCTATAACCATATGATCCCTACCTTATTTCAAAACCCTAAAACATTTCTATGCCCCTTTCCCTTCCCTAATTTACTCATTTTATTTCCATTGTCCCCATTTCCCTAATGCTTCCCCTTTCCTAAGAATTCCCATCATTTATGTCCCCTTGGTTACAACATTTTGATAAAGAGACAAAAAGTCAACAGTCAACTTTTGGCACACAGTTTTATATCAGCAAATATATATATTCCAGCCACCTTGTTGTTAGAGAACATGTCAGAGACCGAGTCAATATATGAGCAGGATTATGATAGTGACTCTACACTGGAGGTCAATGTGCCTAATATGCCACAAAGGTATCACAGGGGTGGCAAGAGTGGACAGCATGTTAGCGAGGAGCCTACCTCTTTGGCTCAATTGCAAGCTTGCCCGCTTGCAATGGATTGTTTTCGGCGCCAATAATGTTACCAATATTATGAGATGATCTCACAAACTCAGCACCATCGGGAACTGGTCCGTCTATTTGTCCTTAACTTATAAGATGGTCATGTGAACCTTGCCAGAGTGGATTTCACTTTGTCACCCGACACTATTTCTCAGGCCACCGGGATGCCAAATGTGGGGGAGGAATAGAGTAAACGCCAGATGCTGGATAGATATTATTATGAGTCATATGTCAAGCCCACATATATCAGACACTTGAGCGTGGCCTTTCCTTTTAGATACCGTAAAGATGAGTTTGCACCATTGATGAAACTCATCATGCAGTATTTCAGCTGTGAGGGCAGATTTTCACATCTTTATGCGTACCATGTACGTTTGTTGATGCATTTCACACGGGTACATATGATGAGCATTCTGTTTTTCATGTGCCGAAACATAGAGAGGATGGTACCATTAGTACAGAGGAAGACCCCGGCACATCAGCACGGGAGCATATATCACTATGCATTGATCAAAATCATAGTGATGCATCAGTTGGCACAACAGGGTATTGCTTGGGAGGATTTCATCTCCCGTGATTTCTTTTCTGTGCTACAGCCTCCTCCAGAGATCGTCCATGATAAGGGAGGGCCTTCATAGCAGCTTGACATTCATGAGACCGAGCATGTTGATGCTCCAGCATATGTGACATATCAGAAAGGCCCCAGGGCCTTATTTGCAGCTGCACGACGAGTACTATCTCCACCTGGGGTGGAAGGGGTCTCGTTGACATCATCAGCAGAGTGAGTATTATCTCCACATCATGTGGAAGGGGTCTCGCTTCCATCTACAACACAGTTACAGAGTCAGGACAGGGGCAAGAGATCCATGGTTGATGAGGGTTCTTCAGGAGTTCAGGATATCGGTGTCATTGATGTTGATGCTAGTTCGCCCAACTCAGAGCTCAAGGAGATTATCTGAGAGCAAAGGGACAAGAACGAGTCACTGTAAAAGAAATTTCAGATGGCTAAATGGATGATCAACTTCTTAGAGCAGCGCAACAAATAGTTGGAGGATGAGCATGAACTTTATGAGCTGCACAAGATTCGGGAAGGTCAGGAATTGGCTCGTAGGAGACCCGGTGATTTGACACCTATTGATCGTGAATCAATGCTCATCCGGGTGAAAACGCACTTGGAAAATTTGTTGGTGAAGGCAAACAGGGATAAGGACATGCTTCGCCACATGAAGACTCGCTATTGGGCTCGCATGCATGTTTGCAAAGCGAGAATGAAGGTCCTCAAAAGGCGTTTGAGCAAAGCACAAAAACAACGCAAAAGGCCTGATCCGCTTCGAGTTTTGGCCGAGGCTTCACTAGTTCAGCATGATACATGATGGAGGGTCTTCACTCCAATTTTGGGAAAATTTGGAGAAAATTTTGTCGTTTCAAAATTTTTGGCTTGCAAAACAGGTTTTTGGGTTCTATGCGTCGCGCTCAGCACGCGACCCACAAGATGGGGAGGTCCAAATCATAGGTGACTTAAATTTTTGTATTTTTCATGATGAAATACACATTCTCAACAATTTCCAAGGCATTTCATCAAGTTTTGGGTGATCAAAAGCTCAAAAAACATCATGAAAATCACCTTTCTCCCACTTTTTGCATCAGCAGGAAGTACTTCTGGGAGAATCCACTTTTGGAGGGTCAAATGGAGACCAAATTAGAAAATTCCACTTGGGTTGGAAAGTAGACATCCATTTCTTTCCAACAAGCCAATATGAGCTCAATTTGGATGCCGGGACGTGCCCCAAAAGCAGCTAGAAAAGCGCGCGGCGCACAGGGTATTTTGACTCAGGTTTCCTCCTCAGCTTAGCGAATCAAGCCAGTTTCACCTGTTTTGACTTGTGATGGGATTTTTCACCCTCCTTGATGTAATTATTGTATATTTTTGTTTTTATGACACTTATTTACCTATTCTAGATGATTCATTCATAAAATAGCAAAAATTTAATGAATGAATTGGTTTCCTAGCTTATAGAGGCAAGTTGTTTTGACTGCCTAGATTGTAGTGCTTAGTTTAGAATTGGTTCAAACAGCTCCTAGGATGATGAGCTCGACCCTAGAGGCAAGGGAATGTGTTAGCTTTCTATTTATGTATTTCTTTAGTCATTTCAGGGTTGGACTCTTGGGAATAGCTTTGACACTATATTGTACATATCTTATCTGCATTTTTTGGCAAAGGAAAGACCAGGGTTTTGCAGCACTATTTGGGATCCATGTGGCTTTATGTGTTGATGTTGTGTTTCTCTCAGTACTTGTAAGTTGTGTATGTGCATCATTATCTCTATTGAATCTTCTGTTATTAAACAAATGAAGTGTTAAGGTAGAATCCATGAAATTGTTATGCTCTGCCTTTAAATTTGTTTAATATTTTATGTTTTCTTCAGTTTAAGGAGAATCCTTGAGACCCCTTGCTCTCCTTAGCCCCTCACCATTCTGATCTAACCATATCACCTACTTTAAGGCATCAAAACAATCGCCTATCTTGCCCCAAGTGGACCTCTGCAAAAACTGTGCCTCAACCCCACACCCAAATTTGCCTTTCCCTTGAATTCAACAAAATTATTGAAACTCAATTCTAAACTCTTTGTACTTCATACCTAGCCTAAAATCAGTCATCAATTAGGTCATCTAGAGCCATTTCAATTATCTTTTACCGAGTTTGACCTGGAGAGAGCCCTCTCCTATCCTCGTAGGGCTAGCTACGAGGCTGAGCGTGGTTTGATGTGGCCTTGAGTCTTGCCTTATTTCAGCCTAAGGCAGATTTGAGCGCTAACACATAGATCAAGTGTTACTTGGTCTGGCGGGGAAAAAAAATTCTCCTTCCTAGATGGGTTTAGCAGGTACAATCAGATCCAAATCTGCTCGGAAGACCAAGATAAGACCACTTTCACTTGTCCTTGGGGTACCTTTGCATATCGGGGCCTTCCTTTTGGTTTGTGCAATGCTCCTACCACTTTCCAGAGAGTAGTATTGAGTATATTTTATGAACTGGTTCATGATGCAGTAGAAATATATATGGATGATTTTACTCCTTACGATTCTAACTTTCAGGAAGCTTTATCTAACTTGGGAAAAGTTTTAGACAAGTGTATTGAAATGAACTTGTCCCTCAATTTGGAAAAATATGAAATTCTTGATGATTGAAGGGACCGTGCTCGGTCATGCAATATCTCAACAAGGATTAGAGGTGGACCCCAACAAAATTACCATCATCCAAAGGGTCCCACGTCCTCAAAAGGTGAGAGATGTCTGAAGTTTCCTAGGCTTAGCAGGATATTACAGAAGATTCATTAAATATTTCAGTAGGTTAGTCTCTCCATTGTTTGGTCTTTTGGGAAAAGATGTTGAGTTCATATGGACTAAAACCTTTCAAGAAGCCCTAGATACCTTGAAAAGTAAACTTGTGACTACCCTAATTTTGAGAGGCCCAAACTGGGCCCTAATTTTCCACATTCACACAGATGCCTCGAATAAAGCGATAGGAGTAGCCTTAGGGCAAGTTGATGAAAAGTTACCTTATGCCATATAATTCATAAGTAAGAATTTTTCTAAGGAAAAGTTAAACTACAAGGTAACTAAGAAGGAACTCCTAGTTGTAGTACATTCCCTAAATAAATTTAGACATTACATCACAGGCTATCAAACCTTTGTACACACTGATCATGCTGCAATTAGGTATCTAATGAACAAACCGGATGTAAATTCTTGCATTATTAGGTGGTTTCTTTTATTGCAATGGCTTGACTTAACCATTGTCGATAAGCCTGGTAAGGAAAATGTTGTTGTTGACTTTTTGTTTAGAGTAAATTTTCCTGTAGGTGAGGAAGGAATGGTGGATGATCAAATGATAGATGAGCATCTATTTTCTATCTCAGTACTCTCCCCATGGTTTGCTAATATAGCAAATTACTTGGTTTCAGCACAATTCCCACCACACTTGTCCTCGAAGGAGAAGATAAAGATCATGAGAAAAAGCACCCCTTTCACCTAGATTGGGGGAAATCTCTTCAAACTTGGCCCAGATTAGATTTTGAGAAGTGTGTCAAGGAGAAGGAAGTTTTTGACATTCTATTGACCTGTCATGACGAGCCTTGTGGAGACCATTTTGCAGCAAATATGACTTACTTCAAAATTCTGTAAGCAGGTTACTATTGGCCCACTCTTCATCAACATGTGAAGAGATATATCAGCCATTGTGATCAGTTCCAAAGGATGGGGAAACCTACTCCAAAGGATGAGATGCCCATGCAGCCTCAAGTGAATTTTGAGCCATTTGAGAAGTGGGGGATGGACTTTGTGGGTCCTATCAACCCTCCTTCAAAACAGAAACAATACATCATTGTGTGCACCGATTATCTGACAAAATCAGCAGAGACAAAGGCAATCAAGGGAGCAACAGAAGAAAAAGTAACTTAGTTTTTAAGAGAGAACATCTTCTACTAGTTCAAGTATCCAAGAGAATTGGTTATAGACCAAGGCAGTCAGTTCACTTCCAATCTGATTGAAGATCTTCTCACATATCATAAAATCAAGCTCAAGACCTCCACCCCTTATCATCCACAAGCAAATGGACAGGTGGAAGTCACTAACAGAGCTTTGGAAGGAATTCTAACCAAGGTAGTGAGTAGCAACAGAAAATATTGGGTAGATAGACTAGTTGAGGCCACCAGGGCCTACAACACCACATGGAAGACCACCACATGATTCACACCCTATGAACTGGTCTATGGGAAGAAGGCTTTGTTGTCAATAGAGTTTGAATACAATACACTAAGGATGGCAACACAACTAGACCTAGATCTCAGTGATGCACAAATAGAAAGGTTACTCCAACTCAATGGATTGGATGAACAAAGATTGCAGGCCCTTCTCCACACAGAGGTAGTCCAGCTTCAAAGGAAACTATGGCATGACAAACATATCAACGAGAAGTAATTCCAAGAAGGAAATTGGTTGTTTCTCTATGACTCAAGGTACAAAGACTTCAAAGGAAAGATGAGGACAAGATGGCTGGGACCCTACACTATACAAAGTTGCAATGAAAATGGTTCAGTTCGGATTAGAACCATTGATGAGGAAGCCATCCCCATGCTTGTCAATGGGCATAGATTGAAAATTTACAAGAAGTTCCTCTCCAAGCAAGAATTAATTGAAGATATGAATAAGATAGTGTTGGTAGTGGAGCAGGTATCAGCCTCCACTCCACCCACTCACTATGGAAAAAAGAAAAATAATAAGGACTCAAGTGAAAAACTCTATGAGGCGCTTGAGTCCCATCATTAGGTTGAAAACCTCTTTGGAGGTGGCCCAGTGATGAAAAAACAAAAAAAGAGAGAGAATGAGATCCCTGGGTGAAAATCTCCATCAGAGGTGCCCAGGGAAGGCAAGTAGGGTGAAAACCTCCTAGAGGTGCCCTGGTTGTCTTTTCAAAAAAAAAAAAAGAAAAAAAAATAGAGAAAAAAGAAAAGAGAAAATTGACTTTTCAAATGCATTGCAAGTTACAGATGGACCACAGGAAGCAAGGGGACATGACACAAAGCCTATTACACATCCTCTATACTCTTCTCCATCATTTTTTACTTTTTTCTCCACCTCCCTGTGTTTTTTCTAAGGACTATGTATCCTACAGGAGACCCTGTGTATTCTAGAGGAGGCTCTTGTAGAAATCATAGAGAGCCTGAAATAGCTGTTACAAGTAGTTTGAGGAGTTGATGATTTTTCCTAGAAAGCATGTAGGTCATCCTATAACTATTCACCATTCTAACCATCCATCCCACACCTAAACCACTTCATTTCCATTGATTTCTTTCCTTCCTGCAGAAATTAACATAGAAACCATTTTTTTTTTAAAATAAGGAAATAAAAATAACAACACCTCCACAACTCACCTGCAGCTTACCAAATACTTCTCCATTGCCATCAAAATCTTCAGTAGCGTCCTCACAGCTCCTAGTACAAGCTTCAACTAAAAATTTTAGAGGGAGATGCAGCTGCAGGAAGGACTTCCTATAGCAGCTGATTCCCTTAAAATCAAGCTCCAACAGCAAAATAGGTGCAGCCACAGGAATGAAAAAGATGTCCAAAGCAAGATTCAGCTAAAGGGAACCTGTACAAACAAACTAAGCCACATATCAAGAAGAAAATAACATATAGCAGAAGGGATACAAGCATGCAGCACTAAAATCCGAGTATGCAACAACAACAGAACCTAGCAGCACCACAGCATGAGCATTCGACCTGCAGGTAAGTGTCTAACCCACTCCTCTATTGCATCTATATAATTCAAAAAAGTGCATGAGCAAATGGAATAGTTGGGATTAACCAAAAAGGTGGCCAGTTAATTGGCCACCCTCATCCAATTCGATTGTGCTCATCCAGAGATCCACCACATGTGTATCTAGTCAACTCACGAAAAATCCAAAAAGACAGGTAGTGGCGGATGTTTTAACTCCAACGCAAATGATGGGAAGTGATTGCGAGCAAAGGGCATGAAGACTCATGATGACACAGCAGTGGGGACCAATGGTCCAAATAATGGTAAAGTACTCCTCCTCGAACTTATTCACCACCTTTGTTTCCATTTTATCATCGTCCCCCGCGGCTACAGTGAGCTCCATACTACCTCTAGAGCCTTGAAACCATCATTCTCTATCATTTTCAAAACTCCTCCTCTTATTAGGTTCTACAGGAGCTGTAACCAATTCTATAGGAGAACCTCTAGCCATTTCTACAGAAGGGCCAGTAAGAAGTTCTACAGAAGAGAACACGTGGTTTTCATTCAAATTCAAACTTGAAGAGGTAGGCTCGGTACAAACCCACTTTGAATATTCATATATACAAAGGTGATGCAATTTTAAGGAAGGATTAAGCCTGAAAAAGAAGAGGAATTGCATTCAAAAATTCTGCCTGTTCCTTAAAAAAGAAAACATAGTTTTTACCTGTTTCCTATTTCTGCAAAAGAATTGTTGTTTCCTTCTCCACCTTGGGTATTCACATATACAAGGAGTGATGCAATTTTATGGAAGAATTAAGCCTGAAGAGAAGATAAATTGCGTTAAAAAAGCCGGCCTGTTTCTTAAAGAAAAACACAGTTTTTTTCTCTATTTCCTGTTTTTGAAAAATTGTTGTCTCCTTCTCCACCTGAGGTATTCCAAAATATTATAAACATAATGACAGGGGGATTCATAAGGAAGGAACCCCTAAATTAGTTAGGCTCCATGAACATCCTGAGGTGGTAGCCATTTTTACGAGAGCCAATTGGATGCCATTTTTTGAAAAACTTCGAGGGTATGATGAAGAAGTGACTCGGGAGTTTGCCCTTTCCTTGGTACCCCACTCAAATATCCATGCCACTGTTACTTTTAGGGGTCTCACCATGGAAATCACTCCAGAGTTTATCAGTAGGGTTACCAATTTTCCACTTGGACTACTCTGCGATAAAGAAGAAAAGCCACTGGGTCAAGTTGCCAAGAAAACCTTCTTCCAACCAAATGAGCATCCTGTAGAGGAAAAAAATGGCATCAGGAGGACAAGCATACCTTACCCTTGGGATGAGATCAGCTACCAAATTATCAAGTACATTTCCTCTGAAGGAAGGTACAACATAGTTTATGGTTACCATTTCAGACTTTTGCATGAGCTGAGATATGGCATGGATATTCCCACACCCCAAAAACTCAGTATTCCCTATTTTATCCTACAGCCTCTATACATTCCAGCATTAAATTGAAGGCAGAAGGTCCAAACCAATTGGCTCACCTTGGACTAATTAAACTGGTGGTGGAAGAAGCCCTCCATACCTTCGAAATCCCCATAGCCTGAGAGATTTTCATAAATATGACAAGGGAGGATGATATAAAAGTCCTCACATATGACCTCAGTCCTTCTGAAGGTGAGGGGGAAGAATAAAAAGGGGAAGATGAGGAGAAAACCAAAATAGAGGAAGAGGAAACCAAAGCAGAGAAAGAGGAACTTAAAACAGAAAGGAAAAAGACTAAACCAGAGAAGAAAAAGACTAAAGCAGAGAAGGCAAAAACTAAACAAGATGAGAAGGAAACCAAAACAAAGCTAGAGGAGACAAAGCTAGCAGAGGCAAAAAAGACAAAAGAAGAGGAAAAAGGGGAAAAGAAGACAAAAGTGTCTCCTGAGACACTAGAAACGGAAGCAGTAGTTGTTCTTGCTGCTCTCAGCACCCTAGTCAAACCCAAACCAAAGAGGAAAAGACAACCATCAATGTATTTTAGGGCTCGAAAAAGCACAAGAATAAAAATAGGGAAGTCAGATCCATACTCAAAAGAGCCTATCATAATTTAAGATTCCCCTACTATCAAAAGGGAAGAATCTCCATCCAAAACCGTAATTACTTATGAAAGAGGAAGTCCTAGATCCTCCACTTGGAAGGAAATAATAAAACTACAGGACTCAAACACAGTCCTACAGGAGGCATAGATTGCTCTCCAGGAGACCCTAACAAAGCTACAAGAGATTAAGAAACTTGGGAAAAGGGTAAAAGAGTAGACCAAGGGGAAGGATGAAACAACAAATATTCCAAAACCTGACCCCCAGCCTAGTTTGGGCTCCTATTACAATCTCCTTGAAGGGGGAAAAGTTATTCCACGAAAACTTGTAGTCCCACTTTTCTTTGAACTGGAAAAAGAAAGGGTAAGGAGCCATAGATGGATGCAAATTGCCAAGTCCAAAGGGGTGGAAGACATTGGACACATGGAGAACAAGCTGAGAGAGATGGGTAAGGAGTTGAGCACTGTAAGACATACAGAAGTAATCAGAAGATCTCACTTGGAAATAGAAAATGAAATGCTAAGAAAACAGTTGCAAGAAAGGGAAACCCAATTAGCATGCATGGCAAGTGGGTCTATGGAGGCACTACAGTGTAGGAAACAAGCCAAATCATATGGAGTATACCTCAAAGACTAGTGGCTACAATTTCAAATCAAGACCTTGGCACAGAGAGGCACCATGCCTTTTTAGGATTATACACAGTTTATAGACCTATGTGACCAAAGTTCAACAGAAGACAAGGCAAAGTTGGCAGAGTTTTATTTACATAACATGGCCCTCACTGATATGAACCTATGGGACCCCAATGCTAGGTTGGGGGACTTGCAGCTGATGGCCATGGAATCTTGGATGAGTCATGAGGAGAAAAGGGCAACAGAAATCAAGAAGTTGATGGAAAAATAACAAAATGAGCCCTTGATGATTAGAACAGAGCCATCAAACCCTATGGCTCTCATTAGCACATACCAACAACTTGCAACTGATCCTCAAAGTTCCCCCAAGTACATCAATGATCAGGCCCAGGCTATTGCACATTTTGAGAACATGGAGATATTGCTTGGAGATGACTGCATTCATGCCTGCATGAGAAGGTGTACCACACTACCGCACAGCCTACAGATCAGAGAGTATCACTCCCCAAACAGGATGAAAGAAGCATTGAGGAGAGTGCCAAGTGTAGAAACACTCTATGCAAAGTTTGAAGGTCAATTGGATTGGCCTCAAGTTGAGTCCCCCACTGCTGCTAGGACTGCTAGAGGGCACAAAGGAGGAAGAAAAAAGATAACAGTGGGAAGAGGTGGACAGAAAGGCTGGATTCCATGATAGGGAATAGGATCTCACATCAGAGGCATGGGATGTTAGGGAGACCATCAAGGCCATCAAAGATGAAGGGATTGACTATTTTCTTAAAGGATGAGATTAATACACCATTCTCATTAGTTTATTTCATGTTTTTTATTATATTTATGCCAATAGAGTGAATTGGGTTAGTCATTATGGCATGAAGTCTAATGTGTGCTTTATGCAGATTTTTTGTCAATTTTGAGGCAAATTCAAAGGTTTAATGAGCATTTGGAAACCAATATTTGAGGAAAACAAGGGAGCGGATTTGTAGGAGGGTGTCCCCCTCATTTATGGCCCCCTACCTCGAATCCTCCTTTAGAAATCTCGGAGCATAAGCAACCACATCAATGCATCAAAGGGCAGTCGAGCAAGTGAAGAAGAACTATTGTCTATCTATAGTCTTGGGAGCGAAGCTTCCTTGATTTTAGGAGAGCTATTGGAGGCTTCAGTTGTATAAATAGGAGGGCTTAGGTGCTCAGTAGTTTAGTTGGATGTTAGTCAAATTTTCTCACTTTTGTTGGATGTTAGTCAAATTTTCGCACTTTTGTTGCAGCTCTTGCTCAACTCATTTCAAGCTTACTTTTGTGAACAATTTTATGTAATGTGACTATTATTTTGATAATGGAGATGACACATTTTCTAAGCCAGCACTAATTCCTTCTAGAGGGCTGAATCTCTTGGGTTAGGGCCCAACCCAAGTTTCCCAGCACCTCTTGTTTTGTACTTATATGTTTTGTTGCAATTCATGAATTAGTTGTTGTTGGATAGATTTCTTCCTTAGTAAAATAGGTTGCTTTTTGGTGATTTACATAGCTATTTCCATTTCAGTTTTCTAAAGTAGGTTAAGTAGTGATAAGAAAAAGATACAAAAAGGCCATCAACAGAGCCTTGACCTCCTTTCCTCCCTTTGGCACCATGAACTGAGGTCAAGATCTGCTTGCTGCCACAAAACACAGTTTTGCCTTCTCCATGTAATTTCTAGTGTTATAGTTTGATTTATAGGTTAATGTTTTGCTTCAGATCCATTTTTCCATACTCATTTATGTTTCTGCAATAAATATCTTTACATGATTTCCTTTCCATATAGCATTGTTCAACATGTTATGTCCCTAGGTCAGAATTTAGGTTAACATAAGATATAATTCTGTTTTTTTGGTACAACCAGCTCTTTTCTTACTAAGTTTCTGTGTTTTGACTTGCAGCTCTCTTACGGTACATATTTTCTCATAATAAATCAATACATCATCCATCACCATCTCCTTCGCTACATGTTCACAGGTCATGCACATCCCTTCACAAATCTGCCCTAATTTCTACACTTTTCTCATCAGCTTTCCTCTCGTCACTTGAACAAAGCCAACCATTATTTTCTTTCCTAATCATCCTTGATGAACTTCAAACACCTTAAGTCATCCCTCTAGTCTTCAGATACCATTTTCCACCATTTTCCCACCTTTAACTCCTCCAAAAACAGCCCTTGGTATCTTCCTATAGATCCCCTGCAACCTCCTGTAGAATTTCCTGTGAGTGACTTTTTGAAGTTCAATTGTAGGGAAAGCCTCCAGAAGGCTAACAGAGGCCTCCTAATACCTCTCCACACTTCGCTACACTTCTAAAAATCCGAAAGTCACCCTCCTTCTCCACCTAATCACTGCCACATCCACAAACAGATAAATTTCATACATAAAAATTTCACATAAAATACATAGAAATCCAAAAAAGATGTTTTCTTCTTATTTTCTTCCAAGAATTTCTTGAATAGGTGTAGTTTACTTCCTTAGGAGGTAATGGCACTCCTTTCCTAGATTTTCACCTCTCTTTTTGCAAAAGTAGGGTTACTCAGTAAATTAGCGTTTGCTAGGTTTACTGCACATTGCAGTCTTCTTTCTCTTTTTGCAAGTAGAATAGCCTCTGTAGAGTTATCTTTCTTTCATCACATTTAAAGCTTCTTCTAGAATTCATGAAGATTGTCTTGATCTCCTAGTGATCTTGTGCCAGCTGACCAAGTGACAGCCTGCAGTAAGAACTAGTACTTGTGCATACAACACCATTGCTTCCAAGTTTGTTACGAACTATCGGGTTGATAAAAGTAAAGTAGGAAGCCCTAGGATTTGCAACATTATTGCTGCAATACTAGTGCTCACCAACTACCCCTCCTGTTGATGGAGTAATTGGTTTAGTGACTCAGACCCCTGGAAAGTTTTCTTCCAAACAGGAGTCAATCTCCAACACTGCTCACAATGATTCCTCTCACAATTCATCTGACCCTGGTAAAACCGCGGAGGTTCATGCTATCCAATCTACTGCAGTGGATAAAACCTCTAAAGGTAAGAAGAAAGGCAAAGGCAAGGGTAAATTTGATGCCCCAAAATAAGGTCCTCCTAAGTCATCTGCTGGTGATGCTTCCTAATGGAAACCCAAGTATACGTGCCTCATCTATGAGGAGGATCACTATACTAAGGATTGTCCCTGACAATATTATGTTAGTCATTTGCTCAAAGGGACCCTAGTTTTCCTGAAAGAGCCCTTTCCACCCCAGCAAACTCAAATGGTAGACCAGCCTCAGTCATCTACTTCCTCGAGTTCAGAATTGTTCATGATGAGTACTCGATCAACGTGGCTACTAGGTCAAAAGATTATTAAACTTCTATGCCATCAGTAGGGAAAGAGAAAGAAGGTACCCCTTCTTCTTCCATCCCATCTAGTTCTGTTCCTCTCCATATAGAGCGACCTAATCCTAATTTTGTCGTTCAACCACCTTCTCGAGGTGTGCTTCGAAACTCCTCGTACAATCCTAACGCTCATGTCGCTCAACATTATAACATTATTGAAGGTTTGGCTCAAGCACCATCAACTATGTCTTCTCTCAAGGTCCTTCAAAGCTGTCCTTCTTAGTGGAAATCGTTACTATCGGCTATTGGGGGTATTGATCCCATTGACTCTAATCTCATCTATTTTGACCTGGAAAACAACATTTCGCATTTACCTCATCAAATTTCCTTTCTCATTCAGGTAATCATAAATGAGAAAACCATTCATAGGACCTTCATCGATGAAGGTGCTTCTACCTGCATCATGTATGTTGCTTGTTTGGAAGTAAATTGGTTCTCCTACTCTGAACTAGTCCCCTATCACTCTTGAAGCTTTTGACAGGCGCGATTTTCTACCATTTGGTGTCCTTCCCAACCTTGCCATTATTTTGGAGGGAAAGATAGTACACGTCGAGGTAGAGATCATCGGCGTTAATATTAACTACAATCTTCTAATCGGACGGAGTTGGGCCCATGAAATGCATGTTGTAGCCTCCCCTCTTTTCCTCCTGATTCATTTTCCTCATCAAGGGAAGATATTCACAGTTGACCAACTGTCCTTCTTTTCCTCTTCCTCCTTAGATGGAAATATTCCATATCTCAAGTACACTGGTGCTCCTTATGAGAGTGTGGGGACATGACTCTTCAAAGATCTCACCTTGATGGGAATCTTTCCACTCCCACCTCCTCATGTTGCCTCTATCAACATGATTTTGGTCAAGTCTAATCCTTGGGTCATTCCTTCGTCAGATATTATTGATGCATGGGGTGAGGTTATGCCATTAAGTCCCGCCGAAATTGATTACGTGGAAATTGTTTCGGTTTTGCCTTTGGTATCCTTTAATCATCCTTTTTTGTGAACATCTATCAATGCATATTCTTAATCCCCACGGCTTGGTTCTTAGGAATCTTGCGATCCCCTAGCCGAGACTTTTCTTTTTTATGAGAGTATCATGGAAGTAATGTTTCTGGAGGACGTACCTTGGAATGACACTCATCATCCTTCCTCGTTCTTCCCTGGCTTGACATTCATGTCTACTTGTCTCGAGGAGTTCTCTTCTCAGTTCCTATCCCTGCCACTTCAAACATTGATCATGACTCATGAAGTTTGGTTAGAAGGGAACATGGGTAACATTACCTAAATGATACCAATTGATATTTTTGTCAAACCTAGTGTCATTGAAAATGTCCATATCAAGGTAACTTGTTCTACAGAAGAGATCAAGATCTATACTCGTCCATTCCAAGAGTTCCAGGACGTTTTGCATCGTCATATGAAGAAATGCTCGGTATTGACCCAAGTATAGTCGTGCACAATATTCCAACTTATCATCATGTGAAGCTTTTTCACCAATGGATTCATCCACCGCACCCTAGAAAAGTAGCCGCCATTAATGGTGAAGTTGAAAAACTTCTGGAAGCTGGATTTATTTATCTGATCCCTCTTATGGATTGGGTGTCAAATATTGTACCGGTGACAAAGAAACAAGGTACTATTCATGTTTTTGTTGAGTACCGTGATATCAATTGTGCCTATTCTAAGGATAATTACCCCACTCCCTTCATTGACCAAATCATTGATGAATGTGCTGGGAGTGAATTCTTTTCCTTTATGGACGGTTTTTCTAGCTACAACCAGATAAACATTACACTAGTTGAACAAGATAAGACAACCTTTATCTATCCATGGGGGACCTTTGTGTACAAAAAGCTACCTTTAGGCCTTATGAATGTTGGGGCCCCATTTCAGAGAGTGATGTCTTATGCGTTCCATGACATTCAAATGATCATTCAACCTTACTTGGATGATCTCCCCGCTCATTCTCATAAACACCATGATCACCTTGATCATCTCTGGAAATGTTTTCTTCACTATAGACACTACAACATTCAGCTAAATCGGCATAAATGTCTCTTCTGCGTCGAATCCAAATGACTCCTTAGCTTTACCATTTTGAAGGAAGGCATTCACCTTGATCCTATTAAATTAAAGGCCATAGTTAATTTACCCCGTCCATCTTCATTGCATCAACTGCAGAGTCTGCAGGGAAAAGGAAATTTCCTCCGTCGTTTCGTACCGAACTATGCTGAGCTAGCTTTAGGGTTAACACAGTTGCTCAAGCAAGGAATCTCATTTTTTTGGGATGTGGTTTCTCAAAATTCTTTCAATGACCTAAAGGTTGTCCTCATCAATGCTGCATTATTGCATCCCCCGGAATATCGTCACGATTACTTCGTTTATCTAGCTGTAGCCTCTAGTACCATCGCTATGGTGCTGGTATAGGATGATGATGAGGGAAATGAACATGCTATTTGCTACGTCAGTTGCAATCTCCTCGACACTGAAACTCGTGATGCTCATGTTAAGAAGTTGGCTTTGGCTGTCGTATAGGCTGTTTAGCGCTTTTGTTATTACATTCTACTTTGCACTACCATTGTGATTTCGGAATGCAACCCCATGACCTACATCCTGACTCGTCAATTGTTGGGGGGAATTATTCAAAGTGGATTGTTATCCTCCAAGAATTTTATTTGGTGTTTACTACTACCAAATCCAGGAAATCCCTGGTCTTCACTAAGTTTATTTTCTCCCTTCCCTTCGCTTCTCTCCCTGTTGATGCCAACGAGCAGCTCCTAGAGGAAAACCTTTCCTTAATTAGCACTCTTGACCCTTGGTATGGTGATATCATTGTATATCTCCATACATCCACCTTCTAGTCTACATTGACCAAGGATGATCGCCGACCTTACCATATCATTGGAGATACTTTATACCGCATCGGTATCGATTAAATTCTTTGTCGCTATCTGACTCTCGGGGAGGTTGAGAGAGTCTTGAATGACTACCATTCTGGTGCATGTGGTGGTCACCTATCTGGATATGCTACTACTCAAATAATCCTTCGCACTGGTTATTTTTGGCCCTCTATCTTAAAGGATTTCATCCTTGTCGTCCACAAGTGCCATGAGTGCGAAATTTATCAGCATAAGATGTGCGCCCCACCCATGCACCTACGCCCCGTTATTATGATCAGTCCTTTTTCCAAATGGAGCATATATTATATGACCTATAACCCTTGTTTGTCCGGGGGGATTGGGAATATTATCATTGTTGTGGACTATTTCACCAAATGGGCCAAAATGATGCCCACATACTCTGTGGATGTTTAAACGACAACTCAATTTCTATTCAATCACATTATTTCTAAGTTTGGAGTCCCTCATGCCATTCTCACTGACCATGGCTCCCGTTTTCGAGATTACATGATGGCTAAGCTGACTTCTACGTTGGGCTTGTACCACGATGGCTCAACCCCGTACTACCCTTAGGCCAATGGCCAAGTTGAAGTTGTGAACAAAGTTTTGGTTACGATGCTTCAGTGCACCATTGGGATGCACAAGTCAAATTGGAATCTCATGCACTTTTCAACTCTATGGGCTTACTGAACCTTGACCAAGGATGCAATTGGATTCACCCCAATCTAGCTATTCTGCGGTCTAGAAGAAACTTTACTGATTGAGTGTGAAATTCCATCCCTCAAGCTAGTTGTTGAACTTCTCCTTGAGATCTCACCTTAGGAAGAGTGTCTCTTGTACCTAGAATGACTTGATGAGACTTGTTGTCTTGCTGCTTTGGTCGTTGAAGCACAGAAAAAATAGTCAAGTCCCATTTTGATCAGCCTGTCTCCCCTCGAGCTTTTTTGGAGGGAGATTTGGTTCTTTTGTATGATCAAGCTAATGATAAGTTGGGGGGAGGCAAGTTTGAACCCATGTGGCATGGGCCCTACATTGTTAAACGTGTGTTACAGAAAGGGGCCTATGAGCTTATTTACTATGAGGGAAATTCCTTAGAAAATCCCTGGAATGGAATTTATCTCAAAAAGTAATATGCTTAGGTCATCTTGCATGGTTGCTTTTGTACAAAACTGTGTTATTCATTTCTTGTACAGTGTGGTTTGGTGTGTTGTTTTGCAAGAAACTTTCTTGCTTATTATGTTTTTCCTACTTTGCAGATGTCAGTGTCTTGTCACATCGGTTTTGTTGATGGTGCTTGCCGTAGTACCTAGAATTTATCATCCGCGACATGGGCCATTTATGACACCCATGGTGAGTTGACTGATCTTCAAGGTATTTTTCTAGGTCGAACAACTAATAACATCAATGAGTATAGCGCAGTTATTGAATTGTTGTTAGAGGCTATCACTCTTAGCATCCAGGTTTTGGTTGTCAATTTTCATTCATAGCTTGTCTTCCTTCAACTCATTGGGAAATATTCCATGACAAACCCTCAGATATTGAAATGTATCTACGTATTCATCTACTGGAAAGAAATTTTGATTACATCACATATCATCATATTCCTAGACACATTAATACTTTGACAGATGCATTAGCTAATTATGTGTTGGATAGACATTTGCGAAACATGTAAAAACTCAAAAAAAAAAAACATTTGTACCATTATGTGTGTGTGTGTGTGTGCTGGTATTGATTTTCATACATCAAAACCTCTAAAAATAATATGTGTGTTCATTATACATTGATGGCTCGCAAGCCTTATACATTTGTGGCTTGCAGGCCTCAAAAATGTGGAATGCTAGATCTATGCACTAAACAACATGATGCTCATGGTAGCATGTAACTATTGGAACTACACAAGTCAATAGTCGGCGGATCCGATCTGACACCCCCACTGTATGCCTCTTGTACTAGCATGGGACATCACCCATCCTGGCATACTCTAGGATCCCATGGGTCAAACCTTCGAGATTTCGTGCAATGTCCTCCTCATTTTTGCTTCCCTCCTGATAAGGAGCGACCTTGAATTGTCTATAAATGCGCCTCGTGATCGTGGACATCCCAACATGGCATTTTAGTCCAAAATCTGCATTCATAAAACCAAAATTTCATGAACAAATATATCTCAAAAATAATAAAAAACATCCAAAAATTAAAATTGTTTGTTTTTTACCTCCATCATCATAATCCCCCCCTCTGGGAGTAGCATATCCAGATCTTTGTGTACGTCGATACTACTGTAAGGCCAATCCTCCACTACGATTAGTTGTCATCGTAGCCACGAGAAAAAGGTGGGGTTATAAGGCATCTGTTGGCCCCTGGTAATCCTGGGCATCAAATCACTCCAGCGGACCATCCGTGGGTCTCATGGCATCAATAGTTCCACCTCAGCCAACTGATAGTGGAATAGTGGAACCCGATTTAGGAAGAAGGTCACTAACACAGACCCGTAGAAAAACTACTTCAGGTTTCCCGCCTTAGCTTTTGATAGTTGGTGCTTCATGTTGACTTTCATAACTTCCACCCAATTGAAAATATAGGGTGTCATGCAATCAATAACATACTAAAACATTGAATTGTTGGTCTCATGCAGTGCTTGGGACCCACTCACTCTATTGATGGTCAACAGTAACACTCTCAAAAAAAGATCCCTCATAATCTCAATCTTTCCACTTTTTTATTTGAGTGCTTCTAGGTAATTTTCTGCAAGTAGCATGGTCACACTTGCCCCAATCGGCCTTGACCCATATAGATTGACTGGCTACCCTCTCTAGGACAATCCTGTGATGAAATAAATGTATGAAGTTTCCAACTCCAACTCTTGGTCACCAATGATGAAAATTTCCCAATTCACATCCCAACCACTAATCAGATATCACAACAATTCGAGTTCAGCCCATAGACCTAGTGTAAAGAAGAATTTGAGGAGCCCATAGTTCCTCAAAGCATCTAAGCAATTTTGGTTAGGGATTTCTTGGGTGTCAATATCCTCATGCTCATGTTCCTTCCAATCCACCATTTTGCATATTATTTCCTTGCAAAAACCAAAAAATCAAGTCAATAATCATCTTTGGCCATAGAAATTTCGATTCAAATGGTCAGATTAAGCAAAAACATGAAAAAAAATTGTTCACAATGTCGGCGCAACTATTTTAAAAATAGTAGCACCGAAAATGTGATTTACAGTTTTAGCAACCCTCGACCAAGGGCGAAATTGTTTTCCCAAAACCTCCTCATGAAATCCAAAAAATGGATAAAAATAGATGAAATAAGTATAAACATGGAGCTTAAGGTCTTGGCTCTTACTTGCACTGACGACTCGGCGAATGACCTCCCAGATTGCCCACAATCTGCTTTGGAAAAATTAGGGCACAAGTGGATAAAAATCTCTTCACATAAAGGTAAAATGGTAAATGGTAAAAAATAATTATTTTTGCCTCATTTTATTCATTTTTTATGAAATATTAGGGTTTTTGAGTATTTTTTACCTATTTTTCCTCAGAACTAGATAATGCATTTATCTTTTTGTGCAGCGATAGGTGACAGATTGTCGATGATGGTACTGGAGTCACGTTTCAGCTTTTTTCTCGACGCATAAAACTCAAATGAAAATATCGCCAAGTATTTTTCTCTTTTTGACTCGTAAAAGAAAATAAAATGGGGGTTCTTCTTTTAAGATCTTTTCCGACTCTTTAAACAAGAAAAGATTGTTGAGCTCTTATCATTTTGAACTCATTAAAGGGTACGAAACATCGTTCACCCAGTATAAGTTTACCCCTTTTTCGGGTTGGGATACACTATTTACGAAAAATTTACTCCTTGATTGAAATGGTCAAGAAGTTCTCTCAAGTATTATTTTCTACCTTTTCGGTCTCGAGAGACACAAATCTACGAAAGGGGACCATGTGGAGTTTTCTTTTTTGTGTCTTTTAAAACTCTCTAAACATGCAAGAGATACCAAGTCACCCCTTTGTTGAACTGGTTAAAACATTAAAACAACATTGGATTCATCACCATGAAGAACGTGAGCTTCTCCTTCCTAGGGTTCATTAAAATTACTAGGTCAGATTCATCCGAAGGATGAACTTATAGTGCAAGCATATTCTATCCCCTTCAAGCATGCAATCAAACATAATTGGGGCACCTACTAGAAATGGTGGGGGGAAATTGGAAATTATATCAGTCATGTCAGCAACTCACTCTTGAACATGACACTTTTTTCTTCGTGTCAGGTTGGGATATCCTCCTTTTCATCATTGACATTCTTGGGTTCAACTGCTCATTTTTTCCTTCCATTTGATCTCTGCCATGTCATCATGACCACAGATCCTATGGATCCAAAAGCTTCCAAACTCCATAATTATGTTGTTGATATGTTCAAGAGTCAGTCTCACTACAGTTACACTTACTCCTGATTCTCTATATCATCTGAAATCATTTGCATCCTTGTGTCTCATGTCGATGATGTGGGACACATCATGGCCCTCCTTTGACATGGTCTCTTCTTGTCGACTTTAGCTCATTATCTGGGAAGTTGACCAAGAGATTCTCTTCTAGTACCTTAGATATTGCATGCCCTAATGGCAAGTTATTTGCACTCAATGACAAGCTCACTTCATTATCTTTCGATTGGGTGATTTCACAGATGTTTGACATCAGTTCATTTCTTCACATTTCATGAACTGTGTTGTGATGCCAATACCTTGAGATCCATTGTCATTATTGGTGATTTCTCTCACACTTGTTAACGACTCACATCATTGACCAGTAATCAAGCGACTTCCTAGCATGTTCAACTTAAACACATTCATTCACATATTAGGATTTGAACTTTGATAGGGTCATTTGGATCCCAAGGCCCTAGGCTAAGATTACACAAGTCCAGGTTGCGAGGCGATGTGACATGATCATGTTAATATAAATGTCTCTTTCAAATGGATGGCTGCAACCATACCATGAGTTGCTATATGTGATCCTTTTCATTATTGGATGGTTGCGACCATACATTGGTTTCATTATGTTCCTTTCTCTAGATTGCTACGCCCATGCCTTAGATCCATTTACATGATCATTCTCTGGATGGTTGCGTCCATACCATGATTCATATATCATTATTCAGATTTTTTAGTGATGTGTATATATCTATGCTTGCGTACAAGTTTTCCAATGACAGACTCTGGTTCCTTGCTTCCACTTGTAAAGCATTTCACCCGTCACTCTAGTTCATCCTTCACACTTTAGGGGGCATATGTTACAAAACATTTTGTCACTATCCATGTACTCCCTGTCCACAATCCTAGAGGACCTCTACAATGTACTAGAAATGCTTTCCCACCATGAAGAAACTCCCTGTATGTCCCTCTTCATGAGCAGAATAATTCCCCTTTGCATCATTTCCCAAGAATCTTCCTTCTATTTCATTTTACAAGACTGGTGCTATTGACCAGTTTTCTCCTCATGCCAATTTGCAGAGATTAAAACTAGCCCTCATGTTGTTCAAAGCGACTGAGCCTTTTTCCAGTCACATCGATCCTCTTTTGGAAGGTTTTTTAAATAAGGAGTCAAAGCTTCCATGTCTAGAAGCATCGTAATGGAAGTCTGGTAGATGGTTGGGCCGGATAAAGCTGAGGAAGTCAGTTTGGGATAATTTCCCCTATTAGGATGGAAAAACCTCAATAGATAAGACCCTCTCCCATGATGAGAGGAACCATCTCCCATCCATCCAAGCTATATAAGCCTTTCTTTTTCCCAAGCAAAATCTAGTTGGAGTTTTGGTGCAAGTTTGAGTAATCAGCAAGTCATCTATAGCTTGTAGATTTCTAGTGTATATTTGAGGGATAATAGTGTGATTTTGGTTTGGTTTCAGACTAGAGGGAAAGAGGCCTTAAAACATTCATTGTTGAGGCTATCCATGGAGTGCTAGTAGAAGTGTGGGAACCCAAATACGTCAGAGGAGACTAGCAACGTCAAGGCACCGATTGTAATCTCTTTCTGATTTATATAAATGCAACTATTGATTGATTTCCTAAATGAAGTGTCATTTTACATCTTTATGGCTTAATGTTCCTTCACTTATTAAGTAGGCTGAATACAATATCGTATGTTATCACGTTTATTGTTGTTGTTGTTTTCTTGTTTCAGGTATTCGAAGGAAGGAAATGGGAGATAGCTGGAGTGAGGAAGGTGGGTCATCATCAAGCAGAATAGCATTCTAAGAGGTAGGCCCTCTTAATTGATTCTATCTTAAGGAAATCTCCAAAGATTATTTGTTTGTGGCTAGACCTGCTCTCTCAGGCTAAAGGAATTGTTTGTGTCTGCACTAAGTATTTACCTGCACCACAATAGGGACCCCATACTTATCTTAGAATCATAAAGAACATCTAATTCCCTCTAATAATAGTTTCATTATCATCTATTAGGTCATACATTCAGTATCATTCATTTACTAATCAAAGACATGATGAGAGCCATAACTCAAAAATGTCATAAAACCATGCTTATAACCAACAAATTAATAATGATAAAACATCCATTAAAATCACATAATAACAAACATATTTACACATAAAATACAAGAGGAAAGAGCTCTTAGTAACATATGAAAAATCCAACCAAGTTAGGGACTTCCACGTACCATGCGACCATAGTTTAGGTTTAACCAAATCTTTCTTCCAGCCAATCACCCCCGTGCCATATTCCAAACATGAATGTGGGACTCACAACAAAACCAACTAGGGCTTCTAAGGATTTACAGTGTATCCCTCCATTACTGGGCAAGGGAGTCCTAGGCTTGAAACCCTCATTTATATATCTAGGCTTTCCTGCATATCCCACCATTATCGGTCAAGGGATTCCTAGGCCCAACAATAAACATACACTACATGATTTACCACAATCCCACCATATACCGCTCAAGGGATCACTAGGTCCGAAATAAGCTTGGATGCCTTCCATGGTAAATTTAAGGGGAAAATTTTAGCCCAAGGGTGAAATTTAAGGGGTTTTTCATTTTAGAGGGGTGAAATTTTTATAAAACACCCATTTCATATAGTTAGCCAACTTTTATTTAAAAAATAATTATTTTTTTCATTTTAGCCCAAAAAACAAGGGTGGATAAATTATGAAAAGACAAATTTGACCTGATTCGCCTAGTTTGGTAGGTTATATTACATTACAGTTGCCTGATTTGCTACTTTGCAATGTTAAATTCGTTTGCAATGGGAGGTTATATTCCATTACAATCGCCTGATTTTCTGGTTTGCAATGGCTCATTTTCTATTTTTGGAGGTGGTTTGGAAGGTTGTATTTGGTCCCAATCGCCATAGTAAATAAATAAAAATATAAATAAACTAGAGGTATGGTAAGTAAGTAAAACCTCTTTTTATATTTAATCCATAACCCTCTTTCTATTTAAGAAAAGAGGTTTTATTTAAGTGAATCCTATGGGCCAAATACCATATTTATAAAAGAGCTATGGAAAATTAATAAAAATATAAATAAACGAGAGGTATGGTAAATAAATAAAACATTTTTGTATATTTACTCCATAAGTCACCTTATATTTAGGAACAATAGAAAAATGGGTTATATTTAGGTGAAGCCTATGGGCCAAATACTCTCGGCCAAATTATTATTAATACCATGCAAAAAAACATTATTAACCCTAATATTAGTATTAGTAAAAATAAATATGGCACATTGTATTGACCCATGGTATTCACGTGGAATGTAGCCTATATTTACTCTTGATCTAATAAGCCCCAAGAGGGATCAAAATATTTGATCCCTCTTAGGGCTTGGTAGATAAGAGTAAAAATGGATCTTGTAATTTAATGTCACTTAAACATTTTAACTCGGTTAAAATAAAAATCAATTATTAATTTTATTAACAAACTAGAATAGAGTGAAAAAATATTTGATCCCTCTTAGGGCTTGGTAGATAAGAGTAAAATGGATCTTGTAATTTAATGTCACTTAAACATTCTAACTCGGTTAAAATAAAAATCAATTATTAATTTTATTAATTAACCCCTGGTATTGACCCATGGTAATACCATGGTATTCATGTGAGCATAGACCATCTAAAGGGGCAATTCTATCAGCTTAGATCCATCTTAATTTTGGGTCTACCAAGTGCTCAGAGGGATAAATAGATTTCATCCATCTAAGAGTTTGGTAGATGTGGAGTTAAGATGGATATAGGTTGTTTTTTATGATAATGAATATATTAAATAGACTTAGGAAATTATGTTGTAAGAAACATCTTAAGGTGAATGGTTAAAGCTACATTTAGTCACTTCACAAAATTTAGTAAAAAATACCAATATCTCCATTACTAATGGTTTTTCTGATTTAACTAAAAAGATTTCAAAACAATGAAATATTATCACTCTTTTCGCATCACCCTCGCAGAAGAGAGATAGTCGCTACCCAAATTTCCCACCATTTTTCAAATGTTCTCAATATGATATCTTCATGAAAAAGTTAAGGTACTGATGTTGGATTAGTTGTTTGAAAAATATGTTGGTTTGTAAAACCTTTCATCTTATCTGTTATTCTTAGTTTATTGTAATGATCTATAGGGGTTGGGCTACAACACCATATTGTCCTAAAAGGTGGACATTGTGCACAAAAAAGGAAATTAGTCCACATGTTACAACGCTATTAAAAAATGCAAGACATATGAAGGTAGTGAATTATGCTAAATAAGAAATTTAGAATGGGAGAGACGTAATTAAACTTTATTATTTAACTGAAGATTTCCAATTAAAATAATAATAAATCTACATTTATATATTTATATATTTATTTATTGATTGGAAAGCTTTTGACAACAGTCACTTCTTTCCATTAGATCCCCTTTAAGCCTTTGGCATACCTACTACTTCTTATATTATATATTCGGGGCTCATTACTTGTTGGCATGTTGGGGTAAACAAACTTGATGTATTTTTTGGATCTCATAGTTGGAGCCTATGGAATAAGAAAGAAATTTGATTTGCATTTTCTCATCCTTATAGGTAAATGTTTGTAGATGAAGATTCCATCTTAGCAACTCTATCACAAGGATATTCTGTATATTTTGTTGTTGCTCAGTATAAATCAAGAAATTGTTTTTTTTTAACTCAACATTGGTTGCATTTAGGAGAAAAGATTTGTCTTCATGTCTTCTTCATGCAACAAAGTTGTATGGTCCAACGATCCTTCCATATGACTATTGATAACTAGCTTACAATACAAGGCTATCTTTGATGATGAAGTAGTAGTAGTAGCTTGGTGGTGGGGAAGATTTGGAAAGTTAAATCTTCAATGAAATCCATGATTTTTATGTGGTTGGCCCTAACGAATAATGTTTTGACGTGAGAAGTTCTACAAAATAGGGCAAGGTAGGGTCCTGGAATTTGTACTCTATAGAAATGTGAAGGGGAAATAATAGACCATGTGCTGGTGTTCATCTGTATTTTTGCTTAGGAGGTATGGGGTGTTATTCTCCCCTTATTTGAGGATAGGGTACTTGGCTGGAGGCTTCCTTTTTGGTCTCTTTGATGATAGAGCACTCAAATAACATAGATCATTACCCCTGATTGCCTCTAGAGCTATTTGGATAGGAAAGAAGGAATAAAAATTTTGTAGAAAGGACATCCCTCCTTTTCAGGTACATTAGCAAATAAAATACCTATATGAAGGCATAAAAGTGACTCCAAAGGTTAAAGTTCCAAGGTGGGTTGCAATCTGGAGGTTGATAAAACTTATCCATGACCTTTCTTTGTTGGTTCTTGCCAAGGTGATATTCTTGTTATATATATTAGCTATGATTCGAACCCAAGTCATCTGCTCCTGCATATGTGATATTCTTGTTCTGTATATTATCTATGATTTGAACCCGAGTCAGCAATGTGCAAGAGGAAAATTCTAACTAGTGTTTCTTTTGGTGTCCTTCATGTCTACCTCTGCCAGAGAATTATCCACAATACATCAAGTTTTGGATTCACATGTCTCCCGATATTTGATTATTTTTCACATTTTGAAGTGGGCACAAAGGATAGCTCTTGTTTTAGGTGAAAACATATTCATTGCAGCTCATAATGGGAAGTGGAGCAGTAGGGATGGGCCTGTTGGGTAAATATAATTTGAAGCCAACTACAAATTTGATGCCCAAAACTTCACAACTAGTTTTGGGGGTTCCCTGGCAACAGAAAAGCAGAAAATTAGGAGGTTGAAACTTTGAGGTTGTGCCTGTCATATAAACCTTTTTGTATCAAAACAATCTTGACATTGGGAAATCCTTTGGCATTCATTCTAGCACAACCCTACAACTCCCTAGGTGTGCATCTTGTTCACAATTCACACTATGATTTATTTATTTATGTATTTGTTTTTGGTTGAAATTGCTACATGTGTAAATAGCCTGTGTGACATCCTTGATAATCTTTCCATTTGAAGACCAAGTGAAGAAAGAACATATCATAGTTGAATATAGTGTAACCTGGAGGTGTTAAGAAGATTCATTTGTGAATTGAGTTTCTGGAAATAAGCTTATTATCTTCATTTAATGAACTATGTCAAATACCTCAGTTTTATTTATAGTTTTTTTGATTTAATGGTTAGTGAATGGCTTGATAAATAATTTGTTCTTGATCTGGATTCCCCTCAGATTCTAGCAAATAGAAATTGTAGACCTCAATAATACAATTAATGCTCCTGTCAAACCGTGCCTCAGTTACCGAGCGTACTAAATTTATTGTGATTTATTTATCTAGTTTGTAAATTACTCCATGCATAGGGAAAGCAGAGCTTTATAGATCCTCCTCTGGGCGAGCTCAACCCTAAAATGAATGTGATAATTGAGAAAGAAAAGCAGTCACAATTCTATGTCTTGGAACTTATTTCTTATAAAAAATTTGCATCTTGGGCGGTTATGGAAGCTGTTGGATCATGTCTAACAAAGAAGTATTCAAAAGGACTCCCTGGTAAGAGGTAAGTTCCTAAAGATATAACATAGAATGTGAAGAATGGCACCATCATGATTGTTATTGTGTTTGAGTTGCTTGGTAGTTTCTTATTGCCACTTGGTATGTTTTTCTTGTTAAACCGAGTTTCTCTTAGATTTTGGACCTGTACTTTTTAGTTTTAATGTTTGACATGTGTGTAATGGTTTCTCGGTTCAGCGTTATAGTGTATAGACCTATATTTATTGCATGAGTATATGTTATCACAATGATGGATACAGTTGTTGGACACTTTTCTATATTTATTCACCACTATGTTGGGTTTGGATTTATGCCATGCATATAATAGGCTGGAAATGAATTCATTCACCAAAGTGTGAGGCTTTGCTAGCAGAGGGCCCTAGAAGCATTCCATCTTGACAATAGTACATGGGGTGTTAATTTTCAACCATTACCGCAATCCCCAGCTAATTTTGTTGTTTATACAACTCTCCTCCAACCACATCATCGCATTATGGTGTGTATGGTTTTGAACTATGAACCTCCTTTGATAAGATTATCATTTCCATTTGGGCATCTAACATGTGAAAAATTTCTTTGCAACATTTAGGGTTTGGACTTACCACATGGAGGGCATCTGTCTCATGGATTCATGATAGAAAAAAAGTGAGTATCTGATACATAAATTTACTTTGAATCAATGTCATATCGTTTAGATGAGTCCATAGGTGAACTCGCATTTCCATTCTAATAATAATTAGAGGAAGTGTTCAAAGTGTTAATGGTTGGGTTTGTTTTCTTGGGTTATAGGATTCATTGGCTATGAGATGCTTGAGAAGAATGCCACCCCTTTTAGGATCAAGCTTATCATTGTTGGTGCTAGTGCATATCCCCAAGATATTGATTACCCTTGCATGAGGTAGGTATTGAAGCTGGGTATTTCTACAGATATTATTATGGCAACCCTTTCAAAAAATTCTCTTTCCAGCAATGTTTATTCTATCATATTTTATTAATATGTTCTTATAGTATGTAATGTTGGATTTTTTATGATTTTTAGTACTAAAAAGTTTGTGCTTTGGGAATATTTCCAATACATATGGGGCATACTTAATGATGGACATGGCACACATAAATGGTATTATCATTGCTTCTATAATGCCCATTCCTGTTTATTTTTTTGATGTAGTAACAACTACAACACACAAGGTGAGTTGATGCTATTAATTTTCTCTGCACTTCACCCTTTCGATTAAAAATATGACTATATTAGATGGATCTCTTTTTGGATCTATCTTAATGCTATCTATATGTGCCATTCCCCCCTTGTAGAAGAAAAATAATCCCATTAATGTTCAAGAAACGACGAAGAACTAAAACAAATATGCCATTCCCATCATAGGAGAAGTGATTATAGAGTTAATATGTGTAGATTTTCCTTTTGATTCTCTTACATGTTCTTTGATTCAATTTCCTCTTTTCATGTTTTTATGTTCTTTCTGTCTCTTATCACTACTAGATCAAAGCTTCAATGAAACTCATTATGTTCCTTGAATTGTTTGTCAATTGTTTCACTTTTTTCCTTTCATTTTTATCTTTCTAATATTTTTCATTTTGAAATATTTTTGGATTGGAGGGTTGTGATTTTTAGTCTTGACGAGGTCCTTGGGGAGGCATGATATTCTTAAGGAAGGAACTAGTATTGGGGGTCGACCTAAAGACAACCATAAAAAATGTATTTTTTCCAGGGTTACAGGTAAATATGAGTTCTCCTTCCTTTCCTCCATCATCCATATTGTTCTCCTACTCACTAATATCATAATATTGGATATATCAATTTTTTTTTTTCATTTCGTTTCTAAAAGATACATGAAATAATTTGTGGCTTTCTAGGGAGGACCACATAACCATACCATAGGAGGGTTGGTTGTTCGTTTAAAATAGGATATAACTATAGACTTCAAGGCTTATCAAGTACAACTATAGCACTCTCGCATGTCTAAGCTTTTGTAAAATTCATGCATGTGAATTATTGTTTGAATGGATTTTGTTTCTTGTCAAAGGTAAAATAGTTTTAGTAAGTTGTATCAAATTTCCGAGCCCTTGCGAAGAGCCTATTGGATTTGGGTTACAATTTGGTGTCAGATGGTAGTGAAAATCACCTAGTTCTAGTTGATTTGAGGCCGTTGGTAAGGATCCTATGTTCAAATGTTGGAGTACACAAACTACTTGTATATTGATTTCTATTGGATTTAGTTGGTTGAATGTAACATGGTATATATTAATGCACTTGGACAGGGCATTGATGGTGCAAGAGTAGAGGACGTTTTGGATGTTGCTTCTTTCACACTGAACAAGAATTTTGTACCAAGTTACATGAATTTTTTCTTTGCATATTTAGATTAACAGATTCATTGATTTTCCTTTTTCCATGGGATGATATGGCTTACTTTAATACCTTACATTTTCAAGTGATAAAAGTGTTATCGTTCCTGGTGGTATACTCATAGGGACTCCTACATTAACTACCCGTGGGATTCTTGAGCATGGCTTTATTATGGTTGCATATTTTATCCACGAGGGGGTGAAAATAGCCATTAAGGCTAAGGTCTCTGTGAAAAAGTGCAAAATTAAAATATCTTATAGAATTTATTAATTTAGACAATTTCTAGCTACAAAATAGCATTGTTGATTTCAAAAAGCAAGTTCAATCATTTGCTAGCCAAATTCCATTGTCTCGTGTTGGCACTAAAAATCTTAGTTAGATATATGACACGCTCACAAGATCATAAGTGTCCTTTATTAACTTTTGGTTTGGGCTTCAGTGACGATAACCAGGTTGGTAAGATTTGGTTCCATGTGTATATTGTAGTGATGAATAATTTTTTAAGCTGAATTTTGTCTGAATTTATGTGCTTTCCTAGCATTGGCATTAACAGATTCTATTTCGATGTGTTGGATATTGAGTTTTTCATTTTATTTATTGGAAATTATGTATGACTCTCTTTTTGTTCATCACAAGAATTTTGGGTTGAAAAATATTGATAACTTGTATGAAAGCTATTATAGCACTTATTTATGTGGTGTGACTATGGATATTTTATATAGAATGGAAAGAAATATTCCATACTTCTCAAGGGCCAAGGTATTGGGCCAATTACATGGTTTCATAAAGTGTGTTCACTAAGATACTTCTACACATGCACAAATTCCATGTATACATGGCACATTTGCAATCAACTAAGCTTCTAATGTTTCATTTTACACATGTTTTGATTACTGAATTTACCATTTTACACACCCTATCTGTGTTTCATTTGACTGGTTGACTACTCTTACTATTTTAAATTATATTAGTATTAGTCGGTATATTAGATCGATTGGGACTTACACTATTAGAAAGCTACATCTTGATTTTATTGAGTCTATAGAATCAAACTCTCATTTATTCTATATGATAGAGGAATGCAAAGTATATGGAGACAAATTTGAGAGCCAAAAAAAAAAAAAAAAAGTGGAGTATTTGATCCAATTACTATTGGATTCACTTATTCCAAATAAGTGTATATATAATTTGTTATGGAGTTTTATGTGGTGAAGAAAAAAGTGCAAGTATTTTTGGACTAAGTTTGTGAGACATGATGTGATGTGCCTAAGTACTGTAAAATATACCATGACTGGGTGGTATCTATTTTGCCAAAATTGCATGGGACTTATAACTGGTCCCCTAATCAATAAGAAACCTTAAGTTGATTGGTGTAAGGAGATACTTGAAATTGGTTATGACCTAGAGTTTATACAACTTAAGTCTAATGTTGCTCCGCTTTGAGTCCATTCAGAGATGGATTTTAGGGAAATAAAGGTGTGCAGGAGTTAAGAAAATATATTAAGAGCTGGCATTATGAACAATTGAAATCCTAAATAGAGATAAAGTTATGCATTTACACCCTAAAATTATGACCAAGTTCTCTTACACTCTATCCAAGGCATACAAAGATCATTCATATAGTTTAAAAAATATATATGCAATTGTGACGAGTTTCCTTTCCAAGTTGGAAGGAATTGTGGCATGTGGATAAATCCCAAGAGAACGAGTGAAAATGTGCCAAAGTGTTTCCTAACAACAACATGGATAAATATATTTTGTTGTGCAATTACAATTGGTTTATCAATGTCTAGGCTATATTTGTTTTAGGGAAATAAAAATATGAAGAACCATGTCAATAATTGTGAGCAAGGAATATCTGTGTTTGCACATCCTAATGCACGGATCACAAAATAATTGTTTATGATTTGCCTATACCATTTTGTCACTTTTTACCTAGAGGTGTCTATCTTACAAATGTATACTTGTTAATTTTTTATGGCCATCACAATAACATAGTTTTACAAACCATAGAGGCAAACACGATAGGCATACATAGTGTTGGAACTTCCTAGACATTACTCATAAGTTGCAACCCCTAGAAGTGTGTTTGGGCATTCTAAGAATTGTTTAAGGTTTGATAGAATAAATTGGATGGAAAAGAACCCATGGAAATAGTTAAAAAGGTTTCAAATGGTTGACATTTCTAGCATATCTATTGAAAGGACCTTGGCACCCTCTAATATTAATGTGGAATGTAGGTGCAATAGAATTTGGCTAGTCAATTATGATTCTCTTACCAATGATGAGGCTTGTAGCCAAGTTTTTGAAATACGTGGTGATAAAGATGCAAAATTTCTTAGAAACATGTTGAGTCTACCTCAAGGATGTTATCATCTATTAGGTGATGATGATGAACATGTAAATGCTACATAAGAATAAGATGGAGAAATTCAAGAAAAATAGTAGTTGTTGATGAAAAAAACCACATACAAATTTTGCAAATGCTAATCAAAATGAAATTGTTCAAATGAATATGATTGAAGGTGGTCGAGTAATGGGAAGCATTAATGAGCAATTTTCTTTTCCAAGCCAAATGACCCTACATGAGTGGTTAGCAGAAGCCATCATGAATATGAATTGAAATGATCTTTATGATTACTAATGAAGAAATCCTTAACATGCCTTCATATGTGCTAGGCCATAAGGTGTTCAGCATGGAAAATTTTAGGGGCTAATATCTGCAGGTGGTCTAATTTTCCATGATTCTTCCAAAAAATAGATTCACAAATTTCCATTGTTTATAAAAAAGATTCACCCAAATTTTACAATATTAAATAATTTTACCTAAAAAATTGCCAACATTATGTAGAGAGAATATATAAAATCATTATAAATTTGAATAATTTTACAAATAAATCAGTAAACATTTTATAGTTGGAATATTATGGACTAGTGAGATTTGCCAATGTTTTTAAACTTCAAAATAATTTTTCATCCTTAAAAGTTTCCCTGGTGTTCAGGTGGTGGGGACCAGAGTTACATAAATCTTTTATTGTTGGTCTATTAAACTCCATCATTCAAGGTATGAACCATTTGTTGGTTGGGTAAGATACAACTATTTAGGTAAGAGAAAGGAAGGTCGGTAAGTAAGGGGGGCATGTTTCATTTTCCTACTTGCATAAAGCCTGCTTGAAGGGGAGGGACTTTAACACAATGACTCAAAACATAATGTTACATCGTAAGACCACATGTAAGGTTCATGGTTATGGGATTCCCTCGAATCAACACTTCATGACATGGTAGAATGACTTTCATAACTTATATATTTCTTGAATAACGGGGTGTAAAGACCAAATACCATATGGAAGGATGAACTACCTGAAGGTCGATGGCTTAAAAAATATCAGAGAGAAAATGAAAGTGTTTATAAATTGCCCCTGTAAATATAAAAACTTCTCCTTACAATGAGGCTACAAATTTGTAGAAGCAAGAAAGTCCTTTGTCACAATTAGGCTGGCATTTGAGAAATTGGTTTGATATGGAATCAACAAGGTAGTGATGGAAACACTCAAGGAAACAAAAGTTGGGAGAAAAGTAAAACAAAATTTGTACAAACACTAATCTTTCATAGCTTGACAAAAGTGGTAGAAAAAAAATTAATCTATCCTACCTTGACAAAACTGGTGGTCAAGATCAACACATACAAGAACTTTGTTGTGGAATATTATCAAAACTAATAGAAGAATATGGAAGAGTGTAAAGTAAGAACCTTGACAAACACGGCCACTGAAACTTGCAACACTCTTTGTAGGAAGAGAAAATTATGTTTCTTTTTTCCAAACATGTACATTATTATATTACAGTTTAATGAATATGTTTTACTATTATCATATATGGTTTCATACTTTAGCAAAACATTCTCCAGGACTTCATAATGTTTTATTATTCAGTGAAAGATTTTCCAAGATCTTAAAATATTTTATAATTCGGTGAAAGATTCGCCATGACTTTACAAAATAATATAATCTAGTGAGAGCTTCGCCAAAAAAATTATATATACATATTATTTTATTGATAAAATCTCCTCCCATTTTTCCTATGTATCATGGGGATTCACCCATTTATTATACATATAAATTTAGGGCGGTTCTTAAAGTTTTCCCTGATTCCTTCAAATCTCTCCACCTAAACCATGAGGAATTTTCCAATCTCCACCATCAATATTTAACGTGTATCCCGCCATTACTGGTCAAGGGATTCTTAGGCCTTTAGGAATTTTCCTTAGACCACTCCACTCAATTTCGAAACCATTCGACAATCCATCTCAACCAAGCAAAAGAACCTCATCACACCATGGCTCTCTGAAAATGGTAAGGCAAGGTGAAAACCATGGTCAAACTTGGAAAATCCCATGGCAATGACATCAAGAGAACCAAATACACACATTCATATACTAGAATGCCAAAACTATCAAGGAAATCATACATGCAACTCAATACATTCAAGTAATCCCATTTTAGTTGCTTGATCCAACCTCTTCCTTGCTTCATCCTTTCTTTCCTTTGCTTTATTGCCCTTCCTTTGCTTTCATTTCTCCAATGCTAGAGTGATCCAAGAATACTCTAAGTGTGCAAGAGTATGAGTAGAGAGAATAGAGAGAGCTCCAAAACTGAAATGACAAAAGGTTGAATTGACAAAATCTATTAATTGATCCTGAGAAGCCTTTTTATCAATGAGATCTCTATTTTATTCAATTTCCATTATTTTCCTTCATTTTCCTCATCACATGCAAATTGTGACCTTTCACCTTCCTTTTCTCCCATTTTCCTTTATTTTCATAAATAAAATTCCAATAATGCCACTTTGTCTTTACAATTCCTTCGTATTTTCCTTTTCCAATTTCCTTAGTCATAATAACCAAATGAACACCCAGACTAGGATTTTTTTCCCAACATTTAGCTTGGAATATGTGTCCCATGACCTTGGTATTATTTTTCCTTTATTAACTTTAGTACATGGATTTTTAACCGGGGGATGTTATAATTACTTCCATACTGAATAATTCCCTTCACTCAGTCATTAACATTTGAAAATTTTCACACGCTACCCCTTCAACATGTTAGCACTCTCAACATCCTTACCTTTATTGCTAGAAATATGCACTGCAAATAACTCACACTCTTTCCTACGACTATGATTTGCCTGCATAGTTTTCACCATTGTAACTACTGTAGCCTTCTTACTGTGCAAGATTCTCTATTCTCCATTTTCATCCAAGAACTTAATTCCTTTCTCATAACAATCCAACTTAGTTCTGTGAAGATACAACTAGTCAATACCCAAAAGAATAATGTATGATCCCATCGGAAGTACAGTCAAGTGCACGTATGTAGGCATACAATTCAACTAAAATGCACAGGCTCTTACCCAATGATGAACTCTCTTATTTGTACCTGTAGCCAATTGCACTAACCAAGATTATGCATGCACTTATTTTCTCAAACCACACTTATACACCAGGTCAGGGTTAACATAACTATAATTAGATCTAGGGTCAATCAAAATAGAAACAACTTGATCATAAAGCTTAACGTCTATCTCGATAATAGATACCTACTGATCCACCTACCTATTATCAAATGATTCCTAGATCCATGGAATTTTCTTCCAAACATCCCCAACTATCTATGCTTCCTATGCACTATAAATTTGAGGCCTACCACCCTGATACGATCTAAAATCCCTCCTGAGATTCTCTTTGACACATATCCAACACTACAACTATCCCTTACCAACACCTTTACTCTGCTGCCCTCCAGGCTGTGACCCATGTCCCTATCCAACTACATTAAACTTCTTGTAAGGAACAACATTCTCTTTCTCACCTTCATTGTGGGTTCTTGTTCACTTCAGTTGCCATTTACCTTTAGTATTTTATTTCCCTTTCCAACCTTGCTAGTAATTTTTCTTATGTTTTGATTGCTCATAATAGTGCTTCAAAATTCCAATGACTACTTCAAGTTATTGAGGCTCATCATACTCAATCCAATCTTTAAATGGTAATGGCAATCCATTGACAAATCTTTGAACCTTGGTTTTCTCAGCCTTAAGATACGATACATACCTCAATAAATCCAAGAACTTATTTTTATACTCCTCATGTGTGATTGATCTCATCTTTAGCTCATAAAACTCCGTTGGCATTACTGTCATAGTACCTCTCTGACAAATACTTCTTCTTGAAGAGTCTATTGAATTCATTACAAATCAACTCATATGTATTTATGTCTCTAACCTACTTCACATCTTCCCACCAAATGTTTGTTTTCCCTTTGAGGCTGAAGATAGCTATCATGGCCTACATGTTCTCTCTGTAATCATGTAGCTCAAATAATTTCTTCATTCCAAGAAACCATGCCTCTACATCCTCTAGTTTCTTCAACTATCCATCAAATGTAGGTGGCTTAGATTCCTTGAATTCATCTAGAAAATATCCTCTGTCACTCCTCCTCTAAGGATGACAATGACGATGACAATGGTACCCGATGAACCCACAACTAGAATAGAACCTGATTCCATCATCTCTCCTATCCAATGTATCCAAGGACCTTCCATCCCTAATAGTATTTTTCCTATCTGACCTGTGACCACCATGAGACCTATCACCACATTACCCATTCATCCTTTCCTCCTACTCATAACTGACTTGTGGTTTTCCATGTCTCTACAGTTTGAAAAACTATGAAGAATAACAGCATTAACCTTTTCATGTTTCTCATGTGCTTTAGCAAGTCTCTCTTATGAATGCATGATCTCGTCATTGTATGCTTTGCAACTTCTTATTTCTGCCTTTAAACTTCTCATAGTGTATGTTATGTGAGGGGATTACCCATCATCATGATTCTCATTTGATTGTTAGGGAGAGTCTTTTGAACTATAGTCTACCATCTTGCTAGTCATCTTTGATCTTCTTCCTACAAGTATATCATGTAAGGTAAACCATAATATAAACATAATCAATATACCTCAGTATAGTTCATGGGAGGATATCTCATCTGTCGAATCAATCATATTAGCATGATACATGTATAATAATAATTGTAACAATATATCAACATCATCTCAACTATTATCTACTTACCATGCATGACCATAACAACTAAAAGCCATGATCTCCTGCATGACAACCATAACCCTGAAAATGCATGCATAACAAATGCATAACCAACATGCACTCATGATGAACACAACTGTAAAATGGCCACCACAGTGTATACATAATAAGCACATATACAACCAATATGCATGCATGACAAACAAATTCCACCCATCCCATCCTAGTGTTGAGCCATGCTCTGATACCAATCTGTAATAGCTTCCACCCACACTTACCCAAGATTACCGATCCACCGGGGTAAATATGTGATGGAGAGTTACTATGATATGACTCAACTCCTAGATCACCTCAAGGAAGTGGAATCAATAAAACCAATGTGACATTCCCCGGGAGCTACAAGACCCCCAGTGGCCAGACAACCACTCCAAGTGCCCAATGCTAGAGTTAAATTGATTTTTAACTTGACTAGATCCCTAGTTGCTCCAATGAAAAGCCCTCCATGTGACTGAAACCCTCCAGTCACTCCCATTTCAAGGCCTCCATGCGACTGCAAAATTTTCCAAGCAGTTTTATGCCAATGACCCTAATTTTGAGCCACTTTTTCAAGGCTATAACTTAGGCCTATGCCTAGAACTCGATGAACTCACAGGAGTGATTAATAAAAAGAAAAAAATGCCTCTAATTCAAAACTTGAAGAAGGACTTATCCTGGCCCATCCTAACCATGACAGGCATTTTGTCAAATAAATCATGAACATGTAATCTACAAGCCATAAAAACACATTTGAACATAGGGACCCCATACTTATTTGAGAATCGTCAAGAAGGTCTAATTCTCTCTCATAATAGTTGCATTATCATCTATTATGTCAGACATTCATTAACATTCATTTACTATTCAAAAACATGATGAGAGATATAACTCAATATTGTCATAAAACCGGGATTATAACCAACAAATTAACAATGATAAAACATCCATTAAAATCATGTAATAATAAACATATTTACACATAAAATACAAGAGGAAAGAGCTCTTAGTAACATATGTAAAAGCCAACCAAGTCAGGGACTTCCACATACCACTCGACCATAGATTAGGTTGAACCAAATCTTTCTTTCAACCAATCACCCCCATTCCATATTCCAAACATGAATGTGGGACTCACAACAAAACCAACCAGGGCTTCTAAGGATTTACCATGTAACCCTCTATTACTATTCAAGGGATTCCTAGGCTTGAAACCCTCATTTATACAACTAGGCTTTACCGTGTATCCCTCTATTACCGGTCAAGGGATTCCTAGGCCCAACAATAAACATACATTACATGATTTATCGCAATCCCACCTTATACCGCTCAAGGGATCACTATGCCCTAAACAATCTTGGATTCCTTTGTATCTCTCCACCTAAACCATGAGGAATTTTCCCATCTCCACCCTTAGGATTTACCATGTATCCCACCATTACTGGTCAAGGGATTTCTAGGCCTTTGGGAATTTTCCTTAGACCACCCCACCCAATTCCGAAACCATTCAGCAATCCAACTCAACCAAGTAAAAGAACCTCATCACACCAAGGATATTCAAAATGGTAAGGCAAGGCTAAAACCACTGTCACACTTAGAAAAACCCATGCCAATGACATCAAGAGAACCAAATACATACATGCATAAACTAGGCATGCCAAAACTAGAAAGGAAGTCATACATGCGACTCAATACTTTCAAGTAATCTCGTTGTAGTTTCTTGATCCAACCTCTTCCTTGCTTGATCCTTGCTCTCCTTTTCTTTAATTTCTCCAATTCTAGAGTGCTCCAAGAATACTCTAATTGTGCAAGAGTATGAGTAGAGAGAATAGAGAGAGCTCCAAAATGAAACTGACAAAAGCTTGAACTCACAAAATTTGTGAACTGATCCTGAGAATCCTTTTTATCAATGAGGCTTTTATTTTCTTCAATTTCCATTATTTTCCTTCATTTTCCTCCTCACATGCAACTTTTCACCTTTCACCTTCCTTTTATCCCATTTTCCTTTATTTTCATAAATAAAATTCCAATTAATGCCACTTTGTCTTTACAATGCCTTTGTCTTTGCCTTTGCCAATTTCCTTAGTCACAATAACCAAATGAACACCTAGACTATGATGTTTTTCCCAACATCCAGCTTGGAATATGTGTCCCATGACCTTGGTCTTATTTTTTCTTTATTAACTTAATTAAATGGATTTTTAAACCAAGGATGTTATAATTACTTCCACACTCAATAATTCCCTTCACTCAGTCATTGGTATTTGAAAATTTGCACACGCTACCTCTTCAACACCTCAACACCCTCAACATCCTTACATCTATCGCTAGCAATATGCAATACAAATAACTCACACCCTTTCCTGTGACTATGATTTGCCTGCATAGTTGTCACCATTATAACTAATGTAGCCTTCTTCTTGCCCTGCAAGATTCTCTATTCTCCATTTTCATCCAAGCACTTAAGTGCTTTCTCATAACAATCCACCTTGGTTTTGTGAAGATACAACCAGTCCATACCCAAAATAATAATGTATGATCCCAACGGAAGTTTCAAGTGCATGTATGTAGGCATATCATTCCACTCAAATTCACAAGCTCTCACCCAATGATGAACTCTCTTATTTGTACCTGTAGCTAACTGCACTAACCAAGATTATGCATGCACTTATTTTCTTAAACAACACTTATCCACCAAGTCAAGATTAACATAGCTATAATTAGATCCAGGGTCAATCAAAATAGAAACAACTTGATCATAAAGCTTAACATCCATCTCAATAATAGATGCCTATTGATCCACCTACCTATTATCAAGTGTTGCATAGATCCATGGAATGCTCTGCCAAACATCCCCAAATATCTCTGCTTCTTGTGCATTGTAAATATGAGGCCTACCACCCTAATACAATGGACAATCCCTCTTGAGATGATCTTTGACACATATCCAACACTACAACTATCCCTTACCATCACCTTTATTCTACTACCCTCCAGGCTATGACCCATGTCCCTGTCCAACTACATTAAACTTGTAAGGAACAACATTCTCTTTCTCACCTTCATCCTGGGGTCTTGTTCACTTCGGTTTTCATTTACCTTTAGTATTTTATTTCCCTTTCCAACCTTGCTGATATTTTGTCTTATGCTTTGATTTCTCATAATAGTGCCTCAAATTTCTAATGAATTCTTCAAGTGATTGAGGCTCATCATACTCAATCCTATCTTTAAATTCTAATGGTAATCCATTGACAAATATTTTATCCTTGTTTTTCTCATCCTTAAGATACGATACATACCTCAATAAATCCAAGAACTTAGTTTTATAGTCCTCATGTGTGATCGATCACATATTTAGCTCATAGAACTCCTTGGCCTTATTGTCGTAGTACCTCTATGAAAAATAATTCTTCTTGAAGAGTCTCATGAATTCATGCCAACTCAAATCGTTTGTCCTTATGTATCTAACCTACTTCACATCTTCCCACCAAATGTTTGTTTTCCCTTTGAGGTTGAATATAGCTATAATGGCCTTCATGTTCTCTGTGTAATCATGCAACTCAAAGAATTTCTTCATTCCAAGCAACCATACCTCTCCATCCTCTGGCTTCTTCAACTCTCCATTAAATGTAGGTGGCTTAGATTCCTTGAACTCATCTAGAAAATATCCCCTGTCACTCCTCCTCTAACGATGATAGCGATGATGACCATGGTCCCTGTAAAACCCACAACTAGAATACAACCTGTGTCCATCACCTCCCCTATCCAATGTATCCAAGAACCTACCATCCCTGACAGTATTTTTCCTATCCGACCTATGACCACCATGAGACCTATTACCATATTACCCATTCGTCATTTCCTCCTGCTCATAAGTGACTCGTGGTTGTCCATGTCTCTGCAAGTTTGAAAAAATCTGAAGAATAACTACATTTACCTTTTCATGTTTCTCATGTGCTCTAGGAAGTCTCTCTTATGAATGAATGATCATGTCATTGCTTGCTTTGAAACTTCTTACTTTTTCCTTCAAACTTCTCAAAGTGTCTGTTATGTGAGGGGAGTACCCACCATCATGCTACTCATCTGATTGATAGGGAGAGTCTCGTGAATTGTAGTCATCCATCTTGTTAGTCATATTTGATATTCTTGCTACAAGTATATCATGTAAGTTAAACCATAATATAAACATAATCAACATACCTCAGTATAGTTCATGGGAGTATATCTCGTCTACAAGGTCAACTAGATTAGCACGATACATGTATAATAATAATTGTAACAATATATCAACATCATCTCAACCATTATCTATTTACCATGCATGACCATACCAGCTACATACCATGACCTCATGCACGAAAACCATAACCCTGAAAATGCATGCATAACAACATATAGACACTGATATGCATAACTGGCATGCACTCATGACAACCACATTCCAACAAAATCATCATCAACTTCAACATGAAAACACAACTGTAAAAATGGCCACCACCATGCATACATAACAAGCACATATACAACCTATATTCATGAATGAAAACATATTCTGACTATCCCATCCAAGTATTGAACCATGATCTGATACCAATCTGTAACACCTTCCGCCCACACTTATCCAAGCTTACTAGTCCACTAGCGTGAATATGTGATGGAGAGTTGCTATGATATGACTCAACTCTTGGATCACTTTAAGGAAATGGAATTGAAAAAACCAATCTGACTTTCCTTAGGAGCTACAGGACCCCCAAGGGCTAGCCAACCACTCCAAGTGCCCAACCTTGGAGTTAACTTTATTTTTAATCGAACTAAATTCCCAGTCGCTCCAATTAAGATTCCTCCATGTGACTTAAACACTCCAGTCGCTCCCATGTCAAGGCCTCCATGCGGCTACATACTTTTCTAGGAAGTTCTATGCCAACAACCTTGAATTTTGAGACACTTTTTCAATGCTAGGACTTATGCATCTGCCTAGAACTTGATTAACTCTTAGGAATGATTAATAATAAGAAAAAAAGGCCTCTAATTAAAAACTTGAAGAATGACCTAGCCTAGCCCATCCTAACCATTACAGGCATTTTGTCAAACAAATCATGAACATGTAATATACAAGTCATAAAAACACATTTGAACATAGGTACCCCATACTTATATGAGAATTCTCAAGAAGGTGTAATTCCCTCTCATAATAGTTGCATTATCATCTATTAGGTCATACATTCATTAACATTCATTTACCAATCAAAAACATGATGAGAGCCATAACTCAACACTGTAATAAAACCATGCTTATAACCAACAGATTAACAATGATCAAACATCCATTAAAATCACATAATAGAAAACATATGCAAAAGCCAACCAAGTCAGGGACTTCCATGTACCACTTGACCATAGATTAGGTTGAACCAAATATTTCTTTCAACCAATCACCCCCATGCCATACTCCAAACATGAATGTGGGACTCACAACAAAACAAACTAGGGATTCTAAGGCTTTATCATGTATCCCTCTATTACTAGTCAAGGGATTTCTAGGATTGAAACCCTCATTTATACAGCCAATATTTAACAAGTATCCCACCATTACCGGTCCAGGATTGCTAGGCCCAAAGAATAAACATACTCTACATGATTTACCGCAATCCCACAATATACCGCTTAAGGGATCACTAGGACCTAAACAATATTGGATGCCTTTGGATCTCTCCACCTAATCCATGAGGAATTTCCCCATCTCCACACATAATATTTACTGTGTATCCCACCATTACTGGTCAAGGGATTCCTATGCCTTTGGGAATTTTGCTTAGACCACCCCACTCAATTTTGAAACCATCTAGTAATCCAGCTCAACCAAGTAAAAGAACCTCATCACACCATGGCTATCTAGAAATGGCAAGGCAAGGATGAAACCACTGGCACACTTGGAAAAACCCATGCCAATGACATCAAGAGAACCAAATACACACATGCATATACTATGCATGCCAAAACTAGCAAGGAAATCATACGTGCAACTCAATATCTTCAAGTAATCCCATTGTAGTTGCTTGATCCAACCTCTTTCTTGCTTGATCCTTGCTTTCCTTTGATTTATTGCCCTTCCTTTTCTTTCATTTCTCCAATGATAGAGTGCTCCAATAATACACTAAGTGTGCAAGAATAGGAGTAGAGAAAATAGAGAGACCTCCAAAACTAAACTAACAAAATATTGAATTGAAAACAGATTTGAACTGATCCTCTGAAGCATTTTTATCAATGAGGCCTCTATTTTCTTCATTTTCCATTATTTTCCTTCATTTTTCTCCTCACATGCAACTTATGACCTTTCACCTTCCTTTTCTCCTATTTTCCTTTATTTTCATAAATAAAATGCTAATTAATGTCACTTTTCATTTTCAATGCGTTTGTGTTTTCCTTTGTGTTATCGGGAAATCTAGTGTCTATGCAGAGGCTCTAGTCCCACTAAGATAGGTAGCTATCTTAGAAACAAACAGATTAAAGTTACTTTCATTTTCCTTTACGAGAAGTAGATAGGAGAGGAGCAAAGAATACCAACCTCAATCTTTTGCTTGGTTCCTTGCTTGTTCCTCCTCCTCTATGACAGGACTTTGTTGCTCCTTCCTTGACCACTCCACTTCAAAGAGTACCTGTAAAGTTAAAGCAACATAATACCTTCAATGTGAAGATATTTACAATCATAAACAATATAGGACCATATATATATTTACCACACAAATGCACATATCATCAAACATACAAGAATGTGGAGAAAAACTTGAATAGCTTGATTGATATCAATATTAGAAGAGAGGATTACAACCCATTGATCTAACCTAGCGTCATCCTCCTAGCATGAAAGCCATTCTTCATCTCATGAAAAGCTTAGATTACCCAACACTATGATCTTTCGCTAGGAAACCAACAACACTTCCTTACAAGATACAAGATTCCAGCCTCTGGATCTCTGGGATGAGGGATCCATATATAGATGATTGCAGGGGGTGAGTTAGCATCTAGGATTCTGATTATAATACTCCTTGATTCCACTTGGAGATTGATGATCTCATACTCATCCTTGGGCAAATTCAGAGAGGCAAGTGTCACAGGAGAAGTTTCTAGAAGATTCCATGATCATCCACCTTGCAAACTATCTCTACCATTTGTCTACTCTCACCCATTTCACCCTACAGAAGGGGTTTCCAATATGCATTGCACCTTTTGCACTGAGCAGGTGAGATGCATCGTACCCTTAGCACTAGGCACTCTATATGGTCCAGTTTTGACCAATTCTGAGCAGTTTTTTGTGGAGAACTTATCGGAGATCATGTAATCAGCTGACCTTGTTCCTTTAGGGCATGAAACAACACTTTTAGGGACTTAGAAGCCCTTGTTTTATGGACATATGTGATTTGGGTTTTAGTACCCAAATATGTTTATAACAGTTGCCCCTTAAAGCATGAGGTTGAAAATATTTTGATGTCAGGTGAAATGCTTTATCATGAGGATACGAGGTTTTTCGAACTAGAAGGCGACCTATAATAAGATACAATACAATACATTATCTTCATAACATTTTCATGATCTAGCTGAGGTGGGCATTCCCATGCTCAACTTTATAAATTCATTTTCATGTACATAGGATAGACAACTGTCTGTGTGGCAGACTGATGATTCTGGTAGAGCCATCATCCTTTGATTTGGATGATGATCTGTGCAACAATGATGTACATTTGATGTCTTTATTTTCTTGAATATATCACAGCTTGGATGGATGAAACTAGATCTGGGGTCTTCAAACTCATCCAATATTCGTTCGAAGTACAAGTCGATCCACATGAAAAATGTTCTAGAGTCGAACATTGAAAGACATCGCTTGATTACCACCCAATGATGTAAGCTGTTAACAGGCGCGAGAGGAATCACAGATAATGATGATGACCCTCAAGGTACTACAGTACAATTCGTGTGGTGTGAAAAAGGGACTTGGCGTAAAACACCACGCAAAATCTTTCGGTCGAAGGCCATTGATGTAAACTGTCGCCGGAAATGAGAAACTTGCCATTGAGGCATGCAAGCTTCAAAGTACTAAAGGGATTGTTCCTAGGTTGACTTCTTAGATAATGAGCTGTCATCGACAAGAAGTAACCCGTCGTAGGAGGCCCTTAATGAATCCCACATCTACGACACGGAACAGAGCAAATGATTTTGTGGAGGTGAAAACGATCTGATGATACAGGGTTCAAGGCGGCGATCATGAAAGAATGAAGCATGAAGGTATTGTAGCGGGTGAGACATAGGCTAGGTTGGTGAATTCTCTGATCGACTTCTCTTGAACATATCGGCGACACTGAAATGGATTTGTAGCATGAACCCCAAGGATGGATGGTACGATGGACCAATGGTAATATGACCGGTGAATGGAATAAACCAACCCGACTCAGTCATGGTGATGGAGTGAAAGTGTCATGTTCAAGAGCGACTCACTACTAATAAAGTTTCTTCAAGTTTTCTTCCCAATTTTCCCCAATCATCGCTGATCAGTACCTCTTTATTTTTATCAAGATTGAGGAGGATAACATATGCTTGTTCTATAATTTTCCCTTCGGGCAAACCCGTCGCTATGTTTTAACGAGCCTAGCGATAGTGAAACTCGTTCTTTCTTTGAGGACAAGTTTGTCGCTATTGGTTTTAACGAGTTTAACGACAAAGACAACTCAGTCCTTTTTCAATTTGCGTGAAAAGACCAGTTAGGGATGGCATTTAACTATTAGCTATGTGTGATTTGGGGAATGAAATCTAGTCTACGAACTGGACCACTCGGCCTTCATGCGGAAAAAACATTACTCGAAAGAGTGAGGAGACAATGGCTCCCATGCTATAAATATAGTCGCGCCCAAGGAGCAGATTATAATATAAAGGTCCTTGGACTACCATTACGTTTAGATACATGGTTTTCCCTCTCAAAGTTATAGGAAAACTTGGAAGGGTCCCTAATGGTCGACTGGTTCCTTTATCGAAGCCTGTTAGATTTCGCATCTCAAGCAGAAGCGATGATGAACCAAGCACTTTCCAAGCAGTTGAGGAAAGGATACTCACAAAAGCCCCTTCTTCTAGCATGGTACCAACCATGACCGTTCTTTAAGCTTGTACAATGATTCAGAATGGTACATTAGACGGTAAATGGGGTCTGCCTAGTAGATTCCAATCAAAGGAAATGACTAGCTTGTTCGGAGGTGGGATCGAATAAACTGCCAGATATGACCCTAACGAACTTCCTTCCTGCGATAAAGGAACATGTATATTTTCTCCATGTTCATTGAAGTTTTTGTTTACGAAAAGAATTTGAAAAGTGTCGTTCTCATTCTCTTCGGTTATTGTATCATCTGAAGATGGACATTCTGAAGACAAGACCGGCTCGACTGCCGCCTCAACCTTTTGACTTTCATATGGTATGGATTCAGATGGTTTATCTTGAATGATAGATGCTTCGATCGACCAAAAAGTTGTGTTGGTAAGATTTTCAACTAGTGATGGACTCGACAAGAGTTTCTTGTACCCAAGAGGAAGTCGTAGCAGTGAAGCAGGACGGTTATCCAAGACTCTTTTAGCTTCGTCTAGGAAGGGACAACAGTGGACGGCATGATCGCCTTCACACAGTTTACAAGGAAATTTACATTTTCCTTTTTTTCTAGAGACTTCGTTTTCGCTAGTTGATGGTGTACTCTCAACGTGATTGTCAGAGGTTGATGACACCGGATTGTGCAAACGAGGAGACCATTCCGTTAAGATCCGAGGGATGCAAGGACAATCTCGATGATAGTGGTCTCCTTTGCAAAATGACACATAGAGATTTAGGTTTGGATGGTGCAGTGTGTGGATTTTCACTAGATGATGCACGGTTGCCCTTTTTCACCTTTGACTCCTTCTTTTTCTCCTTCCCTTTCTTCTTCTTCTCAGTTACTTGGTTTTTAGCTTTACCAACTTCACCAAGCGAAGAGGAAGGAGGGAAGGGAGAATCAAGTGAAGTAGAAGGTTGGGGGTTAACTCTAGTATCATCTAGTTGCTTACTTGATTGCTCAGGAATTACGGTGGTTTGAATGACAGAGGTCGAGAAGAGCCATATTGGCAAGCCGATTGTCAGTCCTAGGAGGGACAATGTGGCCATATGAGGTGCACCAACATTTCCCCAAGAGGAGAAAGGACTAGGATTTCCCTCAAGGGGAAATCCTTGGTTGGTGGACTCCATTTTTCTCAACCTAAGGACCAACGAGGGAACAGTGATGTTATTCCAATTAAAATAAATTTTAGACACTTTGACACAACTTGCTTTTTCAATTTTTAAGAGTTGAGAAAAAGCTAAAGATGACTCTAGTCACCTTCAATTTTTAATGAGCCTGAAGTGACAAGTGCTCAAATGGAACTTTTCATTTAAGTAGTCTGAAAAGGAATGAAATAGACTACTCTGGAAATCTAGACAGAGGGATTACCAACCAATCACAAAACTACAGAATACTTTTTACGGTACGTCATTCAATCTTCATGAATGTTGTATTCAGTGCATTGCGATCGATAGGGCAACAGATATGGCTTCCTAAGGATAAAGGATATAGCCTATTTTGGTCTCCCAATATATACTCGACGGTATGTGGCAGCACAAGTCTGTACTAGTACTTGTTATCTCAAAGAGAGGAATCAGCCAACCTACGATGAAAGTGATAGTTACCAGGCTTTACAACACCAGAATATGTCTATAGCCTAGACTTCTAAATGTTGTGCGTTAGGTTCCAAAGCATTTTTATGTTCATTGAATTTATTTTACAGTTGATTTTTATTAAGAAGTTTTCCTTTCAGGTTCACCGTGTGATGTAGATATACAATTCCTAAAATTCAATCTAAGATGATAAACAATCATTTATTCTTCTTTCTGTAATGAAAATCCTAGCTACTAAGGAAAGAGAAGCGAAATTCTTTCAACATAGAGCAGAGAGCACACTCTAGATGCACTGTCCTAAATAAAAATCAATAAGCAGTCTAAATCCAAATGCACATGCATGTATTTGTTTTCTCTTTCTTAATGTGTGAATGGAAAAAAGAATGCTAAGTACAAATTTGAATCATTTCAAGTGGTACTAATGATTTTCTCTTCAAAAGACGAAAGGAAGATAATGACGACACTTTGCGATTTTTAATTGAAATCTGCTTTCAAATACAAGAGTAACAGTATAATCGACCATCAAGAACAATAGAATTCTTTTCTTTGACTGAAAACAACACTTGCAAAACTTCTGAATCAAAACATGACAATTCGATTACGCTACTTATTTTTAAAGGAGAACCATAAATGGTGAACAATACATAAAAAAACATTTACAGTTCCTTGTACTATGGAGGCTGAATCATGCAAAGGAAGGGAGTTTCCATAGAGGTACACTGATCACAGACAGCAAAAATCTTGAATAAAGCTAAAGAGAGTGAACAAAAACCAAAATCTGGAAGCAAAGGAGGTCTTATCTAACCATCACACTGTAACACAAGGAAGGAGCGATGCATCTCACCTATAGCACATAGGAGGTGCGATGCATCCAGGTTCCCAAGACGAGAAGGTGCGATGGTCTAGGGATGAGACTTTAACTTGGTTCTGGGTCACAGTTTGTAGCTTAGTTCAGGGATTTAGGCTGAGCTAATGATAGTCAATAGATGAAAATCATAGGGGTTGATCTAATGAGGCTACTTGAGCCACCACCAGGGCAATTAGGATGTTTGTAAATAAATTGTTTAGTTTATAAAAAAAACCCAGAGATAGATTGAAGCAGCATTGATCTACTTTGTACTTGCATAGCAAATGTAGTTCGAAGGCTAGCTAGCTTGACTTCAGAATCTGTCTGTAAGTTTATAAAGAAAACAAATATAGACGAGCAAACAAGCTATTCGCTCCCCAACAGAGTCGCCATTTTGTTATTGGCAAATCTAGTGTCTATGTAGAGCTTCTAGTCCCACTAAGATGGGTAGCTATCTTAGAAACAAACAGATCAAAGTTACTTTCGTTTTCCTTTACGAGAAGTAGATAGGAGAGGAGCAAAGAATACCAACCTCAATCTTTTGCTTGGTTCCTTGCTTGTTCCTCCTCCTCTATGATAGGTATTTTCCACTCCTTCCTTGACCACTCTGCTTCAAATAGTACCTGTAAAGTTCAAGCACCATAATACCTTCAAAGTGCAGAGATCTACAATCATAAACAATATAGGACTAGATATATATTGACCACATAAATGCATATATCACCAAACATACAAGAATGTGGAGGAAAACTTGAATAGCTTTATTGATATAAAGATTAGAAGAGAGGATTACAACCCATTGATCTAACCCATCATCATCCTCCTAGCATGAAAGCCCTTCTTCACCTCATGAAAAGCTTAGATCACTCAACACTATGATCTTCCACCAGGAAACCAATAACACTTCCTTACAAGATACAAGATTCTAGCCTCTGGATCTCTGGGATGAGGGATCCATATATAGATGATTGCAGGGGGGTGAGTCAGCTTCTGGGATTTTGATTAGTGTCTTCTCTCTGATAGTTCTTGATTCCACTTGGAGATTGATGATCTCTTACTCATCCCTAGGCAAATTCAGAGAGACAAGTGTCAAAGGAGAAGTTTCTGGAAGATTCCATCATCATCCACCTTGCAAACTATCTCTGCCATTTGTCTACTCTTGCCCATCACACCCTATAGAAGGGGTTTCCAATATGCATTGCACGTTTTGCACTGAGCAGGTGAGATGCATCGCACCCTTAGCACTAAGCACTCTGTATGGTCCAGTTTTGACCAGTTCTGAGCAGTTTTCTGTGGAGAACTTCTAGGAGATGATGTAATCAGCTGACCTTGTTCCTTTAGGGCATGAAAAAACACTTTTAGGGACTTAGAATCCCTTGGTTTATGGACATATGTGATTGAGGTTGTAGTTCCCAAATAGGTTTATAACACTTTGTCAATTTCCTTGTCCGTAATAACCAAATGAACACCCACACTAGGATTTTTTTCCTAACATTCATCTTAGAATACGTGTCCCATGATCTTGGCCTTCTTTCTCCTTTATTAAATTTATTAAATGGATTTTTAACCTAGGGTTGTTTCAATTAATCCCACACTTGATAATTCTCTTCGATTAGCCATTGACATTTGAAACTTCACACGCGCTAGCTCCGAACAACCAGCTTCACGCAACTGCTTCTATAGTTGTGAAAAAGGTTCCTAAATAATAATTAAAAAAGAGACTTGTATAATTATTATTCTAATAAACCTTTCACAACACCTTCTGCACATTTTTTTTACTGCACAACATGTTTTATTCACATGGATTGAAAATAAAATTTATTTAGCACCCCTTTCTATGCAAAAGAGCGTCAATTCTCCTACACATACTCCTTAATAATATCAATTGCAGCTTTGTTCAGCCCTAAGCCAAAAAACTTACAACCACATCAATTATCGCATCATTGCCCATAGCATTAACATAGCAGTGCTTTTCAACCGCATGTCACACAGATTGCAAACACAGTTTATTTAATATTGCATAACAAGAGTAACTTTTATAGTCCAATGATTACGATAATTGTTAAAACAAATGATACTATCCCCCTATGCACCCTCATCAGTGTTAGAGAACTCACGTATCTGTAAAAGACCGCAATTCTCCACGCATAATTCGTCTTTTTCACAGTAAAAGTTCCACACAATAAAACCGTACCAACTACCGCATTGTTCATTAGTATCACAACACTCACTTTCGCACATACTTTTTCCTTTGCATAAGGAAACATAATAACATTAATTAAACATTTTTTAGGCACACCCCACCACCACACCTACCCCCAATGTAAACAACCTACAACCGCATCAATTCTCACATCATTGAATAGAGCAATAATATAATAGTGTCCTTCAACCACATCAATCCTCGCATCATTGAGCAAAGCACTAACATAATAGTGACAGTGTCAGAGCACTCACCAACACAATGGCCACTCACAAACTTACTTTCATTTTAATTTTAAAATGAATTGTCATGCATTGGGAAAAATGAAAATAAAATGCCCTCCACTAGATGAATTATGTCTCATTACAGCTTCCTCATCCAATTACAAATTTTAAAATAAAATTTACTAAAAGTTCATAAATTATTTTTGAATTTATGCAAAAATATAAATACTAAGCATTTGCTTGAAACTTTAATTAAAACTGCAAAAACACAACTAAATAAGGCACAATCAACACAATTTTTCCAAGGGAACGTTATAGTGATCTAGGAGGATCCTCGAAATGCTCAAAACTTTACTATCTCAAATTCTCATGAAACTAGTGTCAAGTCGAAGAGATCGTCGTATTGATTCCAATGGTATATTCGATTTTCAAAATTGCCTCAGTATGAGGGAGAAAATGTGTTCTGAAGATTTTCCCAAACAGGGAAAAAAAGGGTTAGAGCAGGCCAAGTGGCAGTCTTAGAATAAGACACATGGCAGTCAAATAGCAGGACACATGGAAGTCAATTCAAACCAGGTGGAGGAGGAGGCATGGGTTGAACCCGTGACCTCCAATCCAACACCACAAAATCTTACCAGTAGTCCATGGATTGGTTTTATTAACATGGGCACAAATGTATTATTTAAGGTTTTGGTTATGGGATTATGTGGGGGAAGGGTTAACAGAGCCTACCATATCCTGGGGCCCTTCCAAGCCCTAGATTGTTATAAATCATAGATCCAAACATAGATTGCAGAGTCTCCTTTTCAAATGGTGCACAATCAACCATGATACAATGCATATCCATCGGTTCAATGTGCAACCATAACATTCCAAAGTTAATATATGTCGCAACTAAAGGTGGAGGATTAATATAAGTCGCAAGGGTTATGGTATTAACCATATGCCATATTTAAATGCCACGGGGATGGGCATATGTATATCCACTAGTTAGTGGTTGTAACAAATGCCAAATATAAAACATGGCATGGGTTGAATAATTAATACAACAACTATATGTTATATGTGGTATATAGTTGTAACACCATAAACTATGTTAATACATTTGTTGCAACGTATTGCCAAATGTTACAATGTAATACCATATGGTTACAATGAAGTTCTATATTTACCAAATCCAATCTCGGGATGCCAACGGGTTTGACCCCAGGACCTACCGTGGGCCTTATAAAAATAATTGCCATTGTGTTAGAGAGAACGGAATTGAAAATTGTGTCTATTGAACTTGTGTTATTAGTGCTTGTAATATGCCTTTGGAGGCATAACTTGGCCAATATTGGGACTTTTTGAGATTTGTAAGTTGTATAGGAGAGTTGAGGTCGAGGCCTATCTTCTGACAATAGCCATTTTTGCCTATGTGCACATTCCAGAATGGTGAATTGATGTAAAGATACTTTATGAGCATTTTCAATACATTGGACATCCATTGGAAGCGGACTCGGAGATGTAATCCAGGAGAAATGAACTTCGCCATCAATTTTGTGTGTTTGCATCCTTTTCTTTGTTTTTCACGCTTAATTATAGATTTCAAGTTTAAGTTTAAGGCACTTAAAAATCAATTTTCCTTATTAATTCACTTAAAAATAAACCTTAGTTAATATTTGAAGAAATTGAGAAAATAGTCAATTATGTTGTTTTCAGATCATATTTTGGTATCAGGGCAAGGCTGATCATGTATAAGCAACATATTTTCCAATGTGAATGTTGACTAGATCCAGGATGCGATATGGAGAAGGGACACTTGAGAAGATAAATGTAGAGATTGGAAAGAGGAAGGTCACTCAAAAGTTGAAGATGGCCGAGACAAATGAAGGGGAAGTTATTGAAACAAAGGTTGTTGGAGAGGATCAATATCAACAAATGATCCTTAATATGCAAAGGATGATTACATAACTTTATGAAGACAAGAAGTATAGAGATCCAGCTTCATCTTCTAAAGGAACGAAAGAGAAAAAGGGCAAGGAAAAACTTGATGGTAATGAACCTCCTTCTCCTCCATATTCGTCTCCTTCTTTATTCTCTTATCATTCAAGTTCAGATTCAGACTCACAAAAGAAGCGAAATAAATCTCCTTTATTGAAGCTTGATGTCAAGTTTGAGTTGCCAATATATGATCGTGAAATGAATCATTGAAGCTTGATTTCAAGTTTGAGTTTCCAATATATGATCGTGAAATGAATCCTGAAAAGTTAGATAACTGAATAAAGAAACTTGAGGTGTATTGTAGAATTCAAAATGTTGTTGATGAATCTGCAAAAATTCAATTAACTACACTTAGAATGGGGGGAAAAACTTTGATTTGGTGGGAAATTAAAACTCAATCCAATTTGAAGAAAAAGGTAAAATTATCTCTTCATAGTCTAAGTTTGTTAAATCTCTTAGAAAACAATTCTATCCTTTAGGATATATGCAACAGGCTTTAATGGATTGGTGGCATTTAAGGAAAGTTAAAGGACATAATGTGCAATAGTTTACTCAGGAACTTAGCAAAAAGGAATTATCACTTAATTTTCCATCAAACACATGAGAAATGTTGCTAAATTATATTGGAAGTTTGCATTCTCATTTGCGACATACTTTGCCTATGTCTAATCCAAATGACTTTGATGAATGTATGTACAAGCCATTCATATTGAATTAGGTGGTAGACCTTTTCAGCCAAAATTTTCAAAGAAACCATTCAAGAATTCATAGAACAAAGATTCCAAAGAAGGAAAAGGAAAGAGTAAGTTGAAAGGGAAGAAATCGGAAACAACTAAGAAGGAAGGACAAAGGCCTACTTGTACTCATTATAAGAGGGTTGTACATGAAGGCTCCAAATATTGGAAGCTTCATCCTGAACTTAAACCAAAGAAGTTCCTTAAGAAGAAGGGTGAAATGAAAGCTAATGTTGCAGTCCAACAAGATTTGGGATCTAACTCCGATGATGAAAAGAAGATTACTGCTATGGGTCTAATTGATAATCCTTTTGAAACTATCTCTACTTCTACTTGTTCTACATCTTCCTCAAAATCAAATAATGTGATTGAAGAAAAGAAGAGAGTTGAATTGTTTCACATAAGGATCATATCTAAGCACACTGAGGTAGACACATTATTTGATGGTGGATCACAAGAAAATCTAATATCTGAGGAATTAGTAAGGAAATTGGGATTCGAAACTAAAAATCATCCAAAACCATACCCTTTAGGATGGTTGAAAGAAAATACTCAGATGCATGTCACAAAACAGTGTCGATTAACATTTTCACTTACAACTAATTTTGTTGATGAAGTTGAGTTAGATGTGATTCCTTTGGATATCTGTGGAGTTGTTTTGGGTAGTCCTTATCTTTATGATAGAGATGCCATATTTCATAGGAAGGAGAATAAGTATCATCTCTTTAAAGATGGAGTTGAATATGTTGCCAGTGCACATAGAAATAAGACAAACTTGGATTTAATCAATGTCAGTCACATGAAAAGGCTAATGAATTCAAGTAAAAAAATTATTCTCATGATTTTTAAAGAACAACCTAAATATAATTATGATGCTTTTCAAGGGCGTGATTCTCAATTTAAGGAAAAATGGGTTGAAATAGTAGATTCTTATAAAAAATTGTTGAAAGAGCCAAACACTTTACCTCCAAAATGAGAAATACAACATGAGATTCAACTTCAATCTGATGCCCCTCTCCCAAATATTGGCATTTATTGTATGTCGGTCATAGAAAATGAAGAGATTAAGAAACAAATCCAGGAATTGGTTGATAAAGGCTTTATTAGACCTAGTTCTTCTCCATGTGGATCAACGATCATATTAGTCCCAAAGAAAGAGAGAACTTGGAGAATGTGTGTTGATTTTAGAGCCTTAAATAAAATCACCATTAAGAACATGTATCCTCTTCCTAGAATCGATGATTTTCTTCATCAGTTAAAGAATTTTTTTTACTTTACAAAACTGGATTTAAGAAGTGGTTATCATCATATTCGTCTTACAGAGAATGATATATGGAATATTGCATTTAAGAGTAGACAAGGGCTTTATGAATGGTTGGTTATTCCACTTGGGTTATGCAATGCTCCAACAACTTTTATGAGGGTGATGAATCATGTTTTTCATCCTTTTATTGATAAGTTTTTCATAATCTATATGGATGATATTCTTATTTTCAGTTCAAGTTGGGAAGAAGACGTAAAGCATGTTAAACAAGTTTTTAATGTGTTGCAAAGAGAGAAATTATATCTCAAACTCTCTAAGTGTGAATTTGGAAAAAATTCCTTAGTATATCTTGGTTACATAGTTGGAGGAGGTTAGTTAAAAATAGATCAAGCTAAAATTGATGTAATTACTAAGTGGCCAAGACCTCAAAATGTGACGGAAGTTAGAAGTTTCTTGGGTGTAGTTCAGTATTGGAGGAAGTTTATTTCTCATTTATCTTTTATTGCATCACCACTTCAAGCTTTAACAAGTTCTAAAGTCTCACTTCAATGGGGAGGAAAACAATAAAAAACTTTTGATACTTTAAAGCAGAAAATTGTTAGAGCTCCAATCGTGGCCTTAACGGACCTTCAACAACCATTTGAAATAGAATTTGATGTTAGTGGGTATGAAATGGGTGCAATGTTATTGCAAAAAAGAAAGCCTATTTTTTTTCATTGAGAAACATTTTATAAAGAAGTTACTAATTATCTAACCTATGATAAATAATTGTATGCACTAGTGGAAAGTGCTAAAAAATGGAAACATATTTACTGGGCAAAGAAATAGTGATTCATACAGATCATCAGTGACTTCAGTACCTTCAATCTCAAACTAAGTTGAAACAGTCTCAACATTATAGATGGATGGGGTTTTTTTAGAAATTCCATTTTGTAATCAAATACAAGAAAGGTACCACCAATAAAGTAGTTTATATGTTATCAAGACCTTCTTTGAATGCTTTAGTTATTTTGCAAAACAGTTTTTTAGCACATGAAAGTTACATAGAACAATATGCTGCAGATACTCATTTTAAGGATGTTTATGAATCACTAACTCATGGTGCTCATGTGGAAGAAATGTATTATCATATTCATGACAAGTTATTATACCATCTTGGAAAATTTTGCATACCACAGGGAGAAAGAGTGCATGCGATCAGAGAAGCACATCCTTCTCATGTTTCAGGTCATTTTGGTGTAGGTTCTTCTACTAGCAGATCTCCTTTTGAAACATGTATTGGGTACCTGCCACAATCACCAATGGACTTCATGTTTGGTGAAGAAACTAAGGAGGATGGACGTGGAGATGTCGACAAAGCAAACAAGGTCATTCAAAGAATCAAAAAGATTCATGAAGCAGTGTAGGATCAATTGGAGAAAAGTCAAGCCAAGTACAAAATGTGCCATGACAAGCATCGGGTGGATCATCACTTCAAGGTTAGTGATCAAGTATGGCTATACATCAACAAAGAAAGGATGAAAGGTGAAGGTAAAAAGTTGAAACCTATAAGGTATGGTCCTTTTAAAATTGTTGAAAAGATTGGACACAATGCATTCCAATTGAATTTGCCTCCATACATGCATATATATATTCAATTGTAAACGTTAAAAAATTGAAATTGTATGAACCTCCTATGATCATGGACCCAGAGGAAAATGCTCAAATTCCAACTGTAGTTGATTTTTCACCCGAATGTATGATTGAGTTACAAGAAAATACCATCTTGGATAGGAAGGTCCACACTTCGAGGCATGGAGATGTTAAATATCTTCGAGTGGGACTCAAATGCATGAATCCAAGTAAACCAAGATGGATGGAGATCAAAAGGGTGAGGGAGTTATACCCTCACCCCATATCTTCTTAAAACCAAACTTTTGGTGGTCCAAAAGCTTCTAGTGGAGAGGAATGATCTAGGAGGATCCTCGAAATGCTAAAAAAATTACAGCGTTGTATGCTCATAAAACTAGCACCAAGTTGAATATCTCGTCGTGCCAATTCCGGTGGTATATTTGGTTTTCAAAATGGCCTCCATATGAGGGAGAAAACACGTTTTGAATTTTTTTCCCAAACAGGGAAAAAAGGCCAGAGCAAGCCAAGTGGCAGTCTTAGAACAAGACACATGGCAGTCAAGCAGCAAGACATGTGGAATTCAAGTCAAACTAGGTTTAGGAGGAGGCATGGGTAGAACCTACGACCTTGGATCCAACACCAAAAAATCTTACCAACAGTCCACGTATTGACTTTATTACATGGGTGCAAATGTATTATTTAAGGTTTTGTTCATGGCATTATGGGGGGAAAGAGTTGGTAGAACCCATCATATATGGCGGCCCTACCAAGCCCCATATGTTATAAAGCGTTGATCTAAACATAGATAGTAGAGTCTCCACATAGTCAACCATGATACAACGTATATGCATTGGTTCAATGTGTAACTATAACATTCCAAAATTAATATATGTTGCAACTAAAGGCACAAGATTAATATAAGTCACAAGGGTTATGGTATTAACCATATCCCATATTTAAATGCCACAAGGATGGTCATATGTATAGTCGTTGGTTAGTGGTTGTAACAAATGCCAAAGTTAAAACATGGTGCAGGTTGAATAACTAATACAACAACTATATGTTATAAGTGGTATATAGTTGTAATGCCATAAACTATGTTAATACATTTGTTGCAATGTATTGCCAAATGTTACAATGTAATACCATATGGTTACCACAAAGTTCTATGATTTCCAAATCTGATCCCGGGAGGTCTACGGGTTTGACCCCGGGGCCTCCTGTGGACCTTATAAAAAGAATTGTCACTTAGCCAAAGCGAATGGAATTCAAAAATGTGTATGTCCCGAACTTGTGTTATCATTGCGTGTCATATGCCTTTGGAGGCATAAGTTGGCCAATATTGGGCCTTTTTGAGATTTGTAAGTTGCGCAGGAGAAAGGGATAAGTTGGTCGATATTGGGCCTTTTTGAGATCTATAAGTTGCGCAGGAGAGCTAAGGAGGAGTCTTGTTTACTAACAATAGTCATCGTTGCCTATATGTACATTCTAGAATGGTGAATTTGATGTAAAGAGACTTTATGAGCATTTTCAATACATTGGACGCCCATTGGAAGCGACCTGGAGATGTAGTCAAGGAGGGACGAACTCTGTCATCAAGTTGTCTATGTTTGCTTCTTATTCTTTGTTGTTTATGCTTAGTTACAGATTTTAAGTTGAAGTTTAAGGCACTTCAAAATCAATTTTTCTTATTAATTCACCTAAAAATAGACCTTAGTTAATATTTTGAAATTAAGAAAATAGCCAAATCTATTGTTTTCGGATCATATAGTCCCTAATGAAGCAGGGGCTAATAATTTCTTTTCAATATATTAACATGGGACATTTTCCTAAATTGAGATCTCACACTTGTTTGAAATTATTAAAATGATTGCACATATAATAAAGAACATTAATCTAGTAATTCAAGGGAGTATTGGAGGCCAGATTGGTCATAACTAACTACTTGCCTATCTCGACTGCAACTATTGCAGAGAAATAAAAACGTAACAGGACAAAAAATGAAGCGAACAAAAAGAAATCTCTAACAAGGAGTAGAATCGGCCAAAACCTACCCAACAAGAATTTAACCATTTTAGTGAAGGTAATGTAAATTGAATTTTTTCTATATAATCAATCATAATAATTCTATTTCATAGGGAATTTTACAAATTATATATATAATATATTAAATAATAAATATATATATATAAATATAAATATAATAGAGATATAATATATATAGATAAAGAGAGATTATTAATAGGATAGATATTATATAGTAGATATATATATAATATATATAATATAAATATATATATAATATATATATATACATTCCTTCATTTAATTTTTTCCATTAAATTGTATAAATAAATGAGGAGAATTACGCAATCAGAATAGTTATAGATGTAGTTCCTGTAAAAAATTACATAGCATTTGGTTGTTAGTGACTATTTCATTGTGGATTGATAACCTCAATGCTCTACAGACCTTACAGACCTTTTTTTTAGCACGAAAAAAGCTATATATTTATATTGTATTCATTGTTTTTGGATGATATCAACATACATAACTCAATTTGATAATGTCGTTACATAGACTATTGTGTGGATTTCTCCACATCTAGAGATTTGGCAAAATTGTATGATAGATGTCCTATATATATACAAAAATGTTTTTGGTGGAGATAGAAGCATATGATCACTAGATATATAAAACAAAATCATTTCCATGACAACAGAAAAAATATATGTTCATACCTTTGTTGTGTGTTATGTCAATGAATGACCCATTATATAAAACATACTAGAACAATTCCATTGATAAAGGGTTATATACCGGGAAGACAAAAGTCCTAGATCTAGAAACAGTTGTTTGCCATTTGATTCTGCATCGTCCATACACCTTGGGGAGAAGTTAGGACCTTTTTGGATAATGCATCAGCTTTCCTATTATTTGTTCTGGCAATGTGTGAAATAGTATATCTCTTCTTGTTGTTCAATAAAGCTGCAATCCTGTCCATCCATCCAACAAGATGAATGTTTTTTATGTTGTGTTTTGACAAAACATGATCAGTTATTAACTTCTAGTCCCCATAGATGTGTAACTCCAGAATGTCAAGGAAAATACAAAAGGAAAGGAGACCCCCTAATGCCATCGCCTCAGCTCTGTTGTTGGATCCCGGTCCAGCATTCCAATAGATTTCAAATGACTGTTCATCTGTTGTCCTGATGAAAACACCACATGTGCACATCACCTGTTATGCAGCACCGTCGAGGAAAGCACATGGAGGAGCCATGGACATCAATGTCGTGTGTCTTTTATCGCTCCTATGCCAGTTGTCTATTACCATATTATTTCTCCCTTTCCTGTTCCTGATCTGTCTGGACATGTCTAGGGCATTATATAGAGATAGGATAGATGTAACAACAAAGGAGTTGGATTCCACTTTTGAATCGAAGAGCCTGCCATTTCTCCATTTCCATATGGTCCAAATGGTCAATAATGGAATGGGTCTCCATACTTTATTCACGGTGTTCCATATTTTGAAAGCTTCAGGAATAGAAGGGTAGGAGCCATGAGTGAAACCAAAGTGAGCCACTAGACTTTCCCAGATAGGTTGCACTTGAGAGCATGTGAGAAATAAATGAATATTATTTTCAGAGTTGTTCCTACAAAGGAGGCAGATTGCAGGCCCATGCCAGTTTCTTTTTTGTAAATTTTCCTAAGTGAGATTCCTATTTTGGAACACCAACCATGCAAAAATTATGATCTTCATGGGGCATTCCAATTTCCAGAAAGTAGAAGGAAAAACGTCTCCAATATTACCTGCCTTCGAGGTTAGAAATTGCTGATATATTTGTTTTACCTAGACAACTGAGGATCCACCCAGGCCTTTCCATGTGAGAAAGTCTTTGTCGGCAGAGTGATAAATGCCATGGGCACACAGTGAGAATAATACATCGTTCCACTGAATCTCCAAGTCATCCCAAAGTTGTAATTCATTTGGTGTTTTCCAAATGGGGATGGCTCCCTCCATTTACTAAGAGCGCTGGCCCAAAAGAAAATCCCTCTGTTGTGGAGCGATGTGAGCAAGTGAGGGGGTATTTGAATTTTTCCAGCCCTTCCAGCTAGTTCATCCTATCCGTTCATGATCTTTGCTCCTGTCTGGAATTTCCAAATAAGGTTTTGCCTAAAAAATGGTTTCAATTTCTTGAAGCCTCTCCAAATAGCGAATCCAAGTGGGGTCTCGATATGATTAGCCCTGATCCAGAATGACATGTCCCTGTTGTCCATGTATTTGGCGCGTATGGCCAAGCTCCACAACGAATCACCCATAATTGCTTTCCACATAGATTTGCACAGGAGTGCCTTCCTAAAATATGATAAATCTAATATACCCCATCCTCCCATATGTTTTGGCTGAGTCAATGCAGATAGTTTTGATAGATGGTATTTGAATTGGTATTTTTTACATCCCAATATAAAGTTAACAATCATCCTATTCATGTTGCTTATGATAGCAGATGGAATATAGAATAGGTGCGCCCAATAGACCATTGTTTGAACAAAAACTATTTGAGTCAAAATCATGCGACCTCGTTTGATAGACATGTATACTCCCATGCTGCAATTTATTTATAAAAAAGATCTGCTATCCAAGACTAGTCCACCACCTGATATCTAACTGATTTTAGATTAAATCCAAAGTATTTGAACCCATTCTAGAGAGGAATAGCTTTGATGTTGAATAACTGAGAAAGGAATGTAATTAGATTCCCATTTATGTCTTGAACATGGAAGGATGATTTCCCTTCATTAACATTCATACCTGTAGCACATTGGAATCTTCCCAAGATCTTATGAAGGCAAATCTAGGTTGTTTTGCACAGCATTGTAGTGATAAGAATTTCATCGATGAAAAAATTATCGGCTATGAATATCCCTCTACATAAAGGAAGGGGTCAATAGAAATTTTGTTGAATCGCCCTCTTGATGTGGAGGCTGAGAGAGTCCATTACAAGTATGAATAGCAGTGGAGACAACGAGCATCCTTGCCTAAGCCCCCTGGCTGCTTTAAAAAAAGGCGTAGGTAATCCATTGATCAAGACTGCATAATTTACCTCCTCCACACATGCCATGATCCACCTGGAACATCTATTATCGAGCCCAATCTTTGTAAGGAGACATCAAATGAATCCCCAGTCCACACTGCCATACACCTTTTTTAGAACAATTTTTAATATAGCAGTTTCCAGTTTCCTGAAATGTATAGAATGTAGGGATTCTTGAGTGAGGGCCACCGCATCTAATATGTTCCTGTCCTTGAGAAAACCGTGTTGTTCAAGAGTCATATGCAAAGATAAAACATTCCTCATCCACATTGCTATGATTTTGGAGATTGTATTATACAAGACGTTGCATAATGTAATAGGACGGTAATCTGAGAAGGATGCAGAGAGAACCTTCTTAGGGATCAGAGCGATATAAGTGGAGGTAATTCGATGACTGGTATTACTGCTTAATATTGATTCCTAAACCATATTTAGAATGTCATTCTTAAACAAATAAAAAAAGTGGATAAAGAAGTCAATAGACCAACCATCCGGCCCCGGGCATTTGTCTTTCTGAAATTTTTTCATCATTGTCAATAATTCATCCTCAGTGACCTCAGAGAAAAGTGCATCATTTTGATCTTTGTCAAACATAGTAGGGTACAGCTCTATGCCCCATAGGATATCTTCTATTTCACTACCAATCTCTCTGTTGTATTCCTTTTTGAAGAAATTAACAGCTTCACGGGATATATCCTCCTGGGAGAAAGTAGATTTACCATTTTCATCCTTAATCTCCCAAATCATGTTCACTTGCCTCTGACTATTTGCAAATCTGTGAAAAAACTTGGTGTTTTTGTCACCTCCCCTAAGCCATATGGCCCGACTCTTGAGTCACCATGTGAATTCTTCCTCTACTAGAATCCTTTGCTTCATTTTTTCAAGGTCCCATATTTGTTTCCGTGTGTGAGAGGATATGGAAGCATTTTTGAAGTATGTAGATAAGCATTGCAATTTTTTATCTATGTCTTTCAGCTTTCTTCTATTCGATGTTGTTTTCTCCCGTTGCCATGTTTTGACTTTGCTGCGAAGATTAGATAAACAATTAATAAAGTCATGTGACTGATATAGAGCCTTACCTGTATGTAGCTGCCACATTTCCTTTATATACTGGTTGAAGTGTTCATCAGAGAGCCACGTTCGGTTGAATTTAAAAGGATAACCAAGTTTTCTTCCAGATTTCTTCCATTGAATAAAAATGGGGTGATGATCAGATATATACGTAGGATATGTTTTCATCATTGGGAGGCCAAATATCTCAATCATCTTTCCATGAAGGATGAATCTATCTAGCCTTTTGGCCATGAAGGAGTCCTTAGACCAGCCATTGTCCCAAGTGGGCCCTCGGTAGTCTGGCTGGATGTCAATGAAATTGTATTGGATGATGGCATTTTGGATCATATGACCAATTGGGTCCATTTTCCTGCCATTTCCCCAGATCTCATTGTTAGATAGAGTGATATGAAAATCTCCCCCGATCATTAAGGAATCAATGTCAATGTTAAGAAATTCAGATGACAGAAATTTTTCCCAAAATAGATAATGATTCCTATATGGGGCATATAGATTTAAAATGTGAACGAGCTTGGGACAGTCTCGGAAGTAGGCCAGAATGAGAATTTCAGCAAAACATTGAAAGGCAACCGCTTCAATCCAATTTGGGTCCCATAACACAGATAAACCTCTAGACAAACCAACAACATTAGTAGCCACCATATGCCAGGATGGGAACATTCTTTTGAAATATGAAATGGTATGTGAGCAGTCATGCATCATTTCCTAGATCAAAAGCAATCTGGATTTGGTGGACCGAAATATGTCCTTAAGGGCCATAAAGTTTGGGTTACCACCCAGGCCCCGGATGTTCATAGATAGGATATTATTCATATCAGACCTCAGGAGGCCAGCTTGCTCTAAGAGGCCCTGGTGTAGTAAGATCATCCAAAGCAATTTCTGATATAGGAACATCAATTAGATTTAGATTCCTGGAATATGATTCCTTTCTACCCTGTCTTCCACGGAAGTGCCTACTTCCCCTCTTCTCTCTGCGACGGACCGTTATATTTCCAACCGAATTTGGGCTTATTACAAGGGAAGGGGAGCAGTTAGGTTTATGAATAGTAAGAGGTTTCAAATTTAATGATGCCCGTTTGAGCAGCAGGTCTATATCACAGTCAAAAGAATTTTTATCAGAGGACCCCAGGGAGTTGAAAGGGGTGAAGGACTCACATACGGCTTTTCCTTTGCAGTTGGCTTTCTAGACAGTAGAAGATGGAATCTCATTGGAAGGACAAGGATTGACCTTACAGACCTTGTTACTAAAAGAAATAGGAAAACAATATCTATAGTCAAGTGGAATCTCTAACATTTATTTAAATTGTGTAATTATTCATAAAATAGCTACACTTAATATCATTTTTTTAATAAAATGTTTAATTAGTATATTTCACTGTGTATTTATGTATTCAAGAGTAAATTTTACTGGTTAATATATATACTTCAATAATTTACATTTGGAAATGCTATAATAATTATTTATATGATTTTATAACATTTTATTTTTAAATGATATTAAAGTTTTATGAGAATTTGATTTATTTTTAAATATTTATGTTGCTACATATTTTAATTCCTGTGAAATAAGATTTTTAGAAAGAATTTTAATGTAATTATGAATAATTATTAATTGATAGTAAATATTTAAACTCCATGAAATATTTTAAAATATTCATAGTAGTATAGAAAAATCAATGATATTGATAGTAGTGTAGAAAAATTAATGGCTAAGATTTATCTTTCTAATTAAAAAAGTTATATAAACAAGTGTCATATGAACTGAAATATGGTTTTTTGGGCATGTTGTATTGTAAACAAACTATTTCCAAATTAAAAATTTCTAGGAGAAAGTGTGAGTAAATCTCTAGAGTTAAGAATATTATTACATGTTTTTTGAAATTATAATTATGTAAATAGCCATGCTTATAAGACAATTTTAATTTAATTATCAATAATTACTATGTGGATAGTGGAGATCTAACCTCCATGGAATGTGTTGAGATATTCATAGTAATATACACATATCAATAGATAAGACTTATCTTCAAGTTGGTTATGCCCTTTTAATTTAATTATCACAAATTAATTAATTAAAGAAAATGCCATAAAAACACATATAGCATTGGATATGTGGTATTGATAAAGTCATAGCATTGGAACAAAAGCTATTTACAAATTTCTTTGAGAAATTGGGGGTGTATGAATTCCAATGCTTAAGAATATTGTTTAACTCATTATTAATTATTTAATAATAATAATAATAATAATAATAATATGAAATGGTATCTGATATAGATGTTTTTAATGATTTAGCATGGATTGATGCCTATAAATATTTATCATTAATTTAATTTAAATGATTAATTATTTTTATTATTATTTATTATGATGATGATGATGATAATTATGATGATGATGGTTAACATCCATTGAGACCAAACTTTGGTCTATCATACCTAAAGAAAACGATTTATTTAGTTTGACTTAAGATTTTATTCCTATGCTCAAAAATCTTGGAGAGAAGCCTCCCGAGCTCGCTATAATTTTGACATCAAAGAAGGCTAGGAAGGTCTATATTGCAACAAATATTATGAAACTAAGATCTAATGTGGTTGTACGTGGGGCACTATAAGAGGAAGTGATTTTCATCCTCGATGTTCATATTCTGAAAGAGATGGTAGATCCTTTCCATCCATGGTATTTTAGGAACTACCCAACGACCTGTTTCACTATGGAGCTCATGAGAGTTCATTCTAATCTTGGCTATATTAATTTTCTTCTTTGCACTAGTTAAAACCGAGAGATACTTTTGATCTTCTAGGGTTGGGTCGATGACCTCCTTATAATATCTTAATTTTATTTTAGCTGCTAAATCTTTCTCACACCACATTTTTTCTTTGAACTTAGAAGTAACAATATTTTTAATGTTATTAATGTTTTGTAATGCAACATTCTCGATGATCTCCTAATGGTTTAACCAGGCCTTGGTGTCTTTATACCAACCTTGTTTGAGCCTTAGGTGGTTTTGGCTAGAATTTAAAGCTAGCTTAGGAAGTCTATGGTCTCCTATGCTATTGAGTTTGTGATCGTACAACAGAAGCCTAGTCATAGCTAGGCTCTCGATAGGGGAAAGACCCACTTCTATCAGCAGAATAGGATAGGGTGTATTGTTTTTAATTTTGAGGTTATACGTTATAAAACGCTTCTAGATTTTCTCAATCTTTCTCCAGGATTCTCTAGAGATGATACAACCCCAAACTTCAAATCCATATAAGATAACAAGAGTGACTAAGGTTTCAAAGAGGAACTTCTTTCTATCCCACATTACGAGGTGTTCCATTTTACAATTATTTTCAAGACCGAAATAAGCTTTCCACCCTCCATTAATCCTTTTCTCAATGATATATTTCCATTTGAGCTTGTGATGAATATCAATTACTAGGTACTTGTAAGAAGACACTTCCTCCAAGTTACTATTATCATACATAAAATTTGTGTAAGTGTCCTTCTTGGATTTGATAATCATAACTTATGTTTTGACAGTGTTAACACTCATACCCATGGTAAAGCAAAAATCCTTAAGTAGTCGAAGTTGCTTATCAAGATCAAATGGGCACCTTACGAGAAGAACAATATCGTTAGCATAGAGAAGAAGGATGATGACTATCCCAGCTAAGATTGTGCCATCACAACTTGCTTCCTCTAAACAACCTTCTATCTTATCGATGTAAATGCCAAATAGGGTAGGCGAGAGGGGGCAACCTTGTTTAACCCCGATATTACACTTAATATCCTTCGACCACCCCTAATTGCTCTTTAACTTGGAAATTACATTATCGTATAACCTTATAGCAGAAGCTCTCAACTTGAAAGGAACCTTTAGCTCTTCTAATATATTCCATAGGTTGTTTCTAGCCACCGTATCGAAACGAAAGAGATTGGATTTATCATTTCAACATTCCTCCACAATGATCTTAAGTGTAACAAGGTGGTTCGTTGTTGAGTGCTTCCTTCTAAAACCTGCTTGGCCTTTAGCCCCCTTACCTTCACTTTCAAGCCATATTCTCAACTTATTTTACAAAATAATACCATATAACTTGGCTAAGGGAGGGTTTATCATAATTTTCCGATAACTAGAGGGGTTATTTGTATCCCCACTTTTAAAAATGGGGATAATGAGGCTCTGAGTCCAAGGCTTAGGGAACCCTTACTTAACCTCTTGATTGAAAATCTTGTGGATGTGGGGGATGAGGACATGACCTCCAATTTTTAAGATTTCTACCTCGTAATCTTCAATGTTCTTAGCTTTCCCATTTTCTAAGCGTTTAACCCCAAAATCAATGTCTTCTAATTAGAAGACTTCTTTCGTTGTGAGTAGGATTTCAAATTTATCCATGACATTCAGAGATTCGTAAAGCTTTTTAAGATAGGAACTCTAGTAGTGTAAAGATATTTTATTATTATCTTTAGTTTTCCTAGTTAGAACCTGCCTCCAGAATTTCTTAGGAGCTACCTTAGAGAGGTCTAAGAGATTCTCTTCTCTTTTACGAATATACTGCCCTTTTTTTCCTTTAGTTAGGGCTTTGTATATTTTTATCTTGCCAATTTTAAGAGATTCATCAACAACTTCCTTAATTGCTCTCCTCGCACTTTTACAATCTTTGTCATACCATGGGTTGGTTTTGATGTTTGCTGAATGAACTGAAATGAAACGAATTCCAATCAATCATCTATGTAAATAATGTGACTTCCTACCTTGGTCATTAATTCAATTCATTACATCTTGAATAGTCAATGAAACATTCGCCTATTTTGGGTTGATTACTCTGTGCTACAATTCAATCAAGGAATTGATTTGAGTCGGTCTTCCCAGAGAAACAAAGATAGGTTTGGTGAATAAACTGAGCCTATCTGTAATAAATTAAGATTGTGTTAAAGAGTTTAAAGACTTATGCCGACATTTTCCACAGGTACTGATTCCATCTACTCAAAAAGTGATCATACGATGTGTCTAAGATGAGAGTAAGTCAAGGTAATGGTACAACTCTGGTCTGGAAGGCACACTAAGTTCACACCAAAATCTAATTGCCACTATATCAATAACAAGAACCTCGAAATTATTCACACACCTGTATGCACTAATCAATCAAACAAAACAACACAATTAAACTAAATGATAATGGAAAAGGAAATTAACTGCACTAATTTCATAGTGACACTGTCAATGAAAAATACAAAGCTAACCTAAATGGGTGGGCCAAACCACACCTGGGGGCTTTTAAACTTACAGTAGCAAAATAGTTATAATCATAGTTAAAACATGAGCATCAACTTCCCATTCAATAGATTCCACTGGAATTCAGAGCAAGAGTGTCATAACAAACTTCTATTAGAACTTAAGTCACAGCTACACAACAAAATATTTCAAAGGTTCAACATGTTGCTTGACATATTACATCCCCGCCTTTTATAGGCATTTGATTATAGTTAGACTCTTAACTTAAAAATAGAAATTCATAATAGTCGAACAATATTATTCCTTCAAAACAAGTTGGTTTGAAGTGTTGGCTCGAATTGATGAACAACGTCAGAACTAAACCCCAAGTCAGTGTATGTTGTATCTAAAGGAAGGAGAGCAAAGATTTTGAGGTCAGATGCGTTCTTCTCATGGTTGACTCGATCTCCCCATCTAGCAGCGCATGATTCCTTGCCCATTGTGTTGCTTGAGTACCAATCCACATGTGGACTTTGAGTACTGAAATAGAGAGTCATGGTTCCTCAACCGCTTCTTCTGGTATAGTCCTGCACATTTTGCTAAGAAGCCTACACTTGATTACAAGAATGAGTTAGTTTAAGAATGTGCTACTTATATCCACTTAAATCTACCAACAAACAGCCAAATGCAATCAAAAGATGATTTACCTCGAATGGGGATTGGGACTAGATTAGGATAGTAAACTTAGCAAAGAAGCAGGCTCTATAGTGCGAAAAAGAGGTAAAAATGGGGATTGAACTAATAGTAATACGGAAAAAATAGGGGATCAACATCCTCCCACGCTTAACCTGATGCATGCCCTAATGCATTAAAAAAAAAGGAGACTGCCAACTGAAGGAGGCTGCCGTCAAAGACTAGCAGTATTGATTGAGACGTCAATCCCTCACCCAATAGGTGGTGAACACTTTTGGAATTGCAATGCTAGGCCCTTAGTACTCAATCATTTCGCAGGCTTGTTGTGGGCTGCCTTCCAACATAGAAGTCACTTTTTCTTTCGTACCAAAGCATCATTCTGAACATACAACTTCATATTGGAATCCCTGACTTGTTGATTTATGTCCTTTACAAAATGAAACAAGACCTTATATTTTTTTTCATATTCTCTAAGCTTGGTAATTGTTTTCCGCAGCTTCACAAGCCTAATTTTTAAATTCTCCTCAGCATCCAGTGTAGGGATTTTATTCGGGGTTGTTGATTACTGCAAGATACTCCCCCTTGGTGATTTTCCTCTATGCTCCTTAGAATATCACAAATGCCGGGTTCTCTTTGTAGCGTTCCTACCTATTGTTGGTTCGGTAGGGGACAAGGCTTCCATATCTCGTGTAATATCCACCGGGATTTGGATTTTAGTCATGGTAGTGAGCTCCTCTATTATGGGCATTTGAGATTGCGAAAGACTGGTCTCGTGGGAGGATGAAACAAGGATATGGACAATGTTGGGTCCTTCAACAGTGTTCTGTGGGGAAAAGGCCATACTGCGGGTCTGACAGTGCCCTTGAGCCAAAGTTTCAACCATAGGAATTGGGAAATTTTTGGAGGGATATCAGGGTTTCTGGCGTTTAGCTGTAGGAACCGTGCTTTCAGGTTTGAGGGGTGGATCTGCTAGAGACTCTGAGGCATCACTTTCTATCATGATACTGAGAACAGGTTGGGTAGGTTTTGTCCCGTCATACTTCCTTTTCTATAGTGAGCTTATGGGACTTTCCACTAGAGTTCTTCATGTGCCATCCTTCGAGCTACCTGCGACTATAGGAGGAGGTGTGGACATTGTAGTAGGGGAATGGGTAGGCTCATATTTGGATGGGGGAATTGCTTCTTCGTTTTTCAAGGATCAACCTACTACATGTTGTCTGCCTTTAGTTTTTGCTTCTTGTCCAGGAAATGCCTCTATGAGGAAATCTTCCCATGACCATTTTCGTTTCTTCAGCTCAGCAACCAATAAGATCTTGATCAAACTATGATGATATAATGCAGTTTTGGGCTTTTTACTATGAGATTGACTTTCCTTTGCCATTTTATGCAAGCTTAACCATAGGAAATAAGGGATATTGAGGTGCCTACCTTCTATAAAATGGACCATGAGCTGAATATGATAGAGAAAAACAACAATGAACCTCCCTTCATAGGTCATAAAGCACTGCAACATTGTCAGGAGTGGATACCATTGCTTCTCAATATAGCTACGAAGTACTCCCTTTGTCCAACTAATGGATCTATAGGCTAGTATCAGGAACATGGTGCAATTCGGTACCTCTAATTGGCCACCTTTGAAAAAAATTCGTTGTCAGTTGGTAGTCAAATTACCCTACTCACTGACTCATCGGTGATCCTGGAGCTGAGGTTGACAACTTGGGTGTTTTCACCATCGAAGCTCCAAGAATATGTGAACACCACCTGATCGTTATATCCTTGGAATTTCTAGAGAAGAGGCATCCAACCTTTCTCTTCCAAAATCACCTTACATCCTTCATAATCTTCATTGTGTGAAAACTAAATGAAGGTAGGTTCATGTCTATGCGCTCCCATGGCACCTATGGATTAGCTACAATCGCATGCATTTCCTGTCTCTAGTTAATTATCACCCAAGTCTACAAGCGACCACCTTTTTAATTGCAGCTAGATGCTCATTGTGTTGATGGATCGGATTAGTGGATTGGCTTCACGATGGTAATCATTCCACTTTCTCTGATTAGGAGGGTGGGTACTTAAGTGTAAAGTGCGATCTGGAAATGGAACGTGTGTGCACCCTTGCTATGAGGCAATGTGTTGCTGTCATGAAGATGCAATGCATCTCGGAATGAGTGGCAAGCAGTCATAACAAGGATAAATCGAAGGTGATGACAAAGATATAACACAGTAGGTGACAATTGCCATGAATCGGGACTGGACAAATGAGGCATAGGATATCTGGTCATGATGATCATAGGGTAGATCCCGAGGCATGCTCCAATGATAAACATTTTAAATATCTATCAGTAATATTCAAGTCAAATACAAATGCATACCTCAACCACTTGAATGATTTATGTCAAGTATGAAATCCATGTGCTAAAGCAACACCTCCTGCGATTGTGTGTTGGGCGCTCGGATTCTGGAATATTAACATGCTAAGCCTTTGGAAAATAGAGTATTGTTTCCTGAAGTCTGTTCTTAACTCTAAGTGATATGGTGGTTTTGATAATTCCTCCATTGCATATGAAGATGGTCTTACTTCTTCAAAACATATTGACATAGACAAAGTATTATAGAATGGCTCCGTGTGTATGTTTTGGCATTAGCTGGAGGATTATAGGACCCTAGTTTAAGAAAAGTTTCGGGCCCTCTTGTACAATATGAGTTGTATATCTGGATAGAATATAGCACCGAGACCTTTCGAGCATAGCATGAAATAGAGGTGATTAGACATAAAAACACAGTTATTTGAATGGGGTTATGTAAAATCAAATTCTGGGATCCTTATGAAAACAACTGAAGATGGACAGTGAGTAAGGGATAAATTGACTGCTACCTTCTTCAGATTCCATGTCATTGACCAGGTTTCTCATTATTTCTATAAAGGAGACTGCTTTACCAATCCATGGCCTATAATGGTGACTGCCTAGGGCATTTTATTTTTTGGGAGATGGAAATGGCGAGAAAGAGAGCTCCAAGGGGAGTTCTTTTCCGTAGTTATTCCTTTGGACCCAGAAAAGAATAATTCACAGTCCATAGGATCCCTATACTACTAATACCTTATTATTTTAACGAGCCTAAAGTAGTTAGTGCTCGATTCATTATTATTTAGAGAGTCTGAATCGCCTAAAGAAGACTCCACAAGTTCCTTTTCCATATGTAATCCACCAAGACTAGGTAAAGGGATAAACTTCCTCCTGGTGAATTCCTCCTTTATTCTACATGGGCTATGGGGAGGACCACCTGTAGATAACAAAAGTGATAACCCACTGTTTTATATATATATAGATATATGTAAAATAAATAAATAAAAATTAATTAACTGAACCAGCAAGGGGCTGGTCCTTTGCATGAATCAGCTCCAATCTTGGATCCTTTTGAATTTCCTACAAAAATTGATCACGTGAGAGTGGCTTATGATAAAATTTAAGCCAATGACCATTTACCACAAAATAAGTCCTGTCATTATCAATAGTACAGATGCGAACTGAGCCATTATCAAAAACTTCAATTACCTCATATGGTCCCAACCATCTGGTAGAAAATTTACCTTTGAAATGCTTAAACTTACTATCGTATAATAAGGCCCAGTCGCTTTGACGAAAGACTTTCTTCTTAATGAATTTATCATGCCATCGGGCTCTTTGGTTCTGTAATAATGCATTTTGGTTGTAGGCATCTTGTCGGATTTCATCTAGCTCATTCAATTGCATCAATCTATGTTCTTGAGCCTCATTTAAATTCATGCCTAATTGAGTAGTTGTTCTAAATGTTTTTACCTAAAATTCAATGGATAGGAGTACTTATTTACCATAGACTAGTTCATAGGGAGTATGCCCAGTCACACTCCTCCAAGTGATTCGGTAAGCCTAAAGTGCCTCTAGTAACCTTTCCTCCCAATCTTTGTGATGTAGTTGAAGTGTCTTTGTAAGGATGGATTCCAACACCTTGTTCATGGACTCTAATTACCCATTAGCTTGGGGGTGGTAAGGAGTCAATTTGTGGTGCTTCACTTGATATTGCTCTGTAAGTCCCTTGACCCGCTTTGATGTAAATTGGGTGCCCTAGTCAGTGACAATTTCACGAGGGACCCCGAATCTTGTAAAAATGTCCTCGAACAAAAACTCCACCACTGCCTTTTCTGTGGCAGCGTATAATGCTTTAGTCTCCACCCACTTGGTGACGTAATCAGTGCATACCAAAATATATTTTTTCTTATTTGACATTGGGGAGATGGGCCCTACAAAGTCCAATGCCCACTTCTCAAAGGGTTCAATAGCAATTCATGGGTGAAGGGGCATTTCATTGGAGGCCACTGGTCTCCCCATTCTTTGGAAAGCGTCCCAACTTAAAACAAACTTCTTGGCATCCGTGAAGAGTGTAGGCCAATAGTATCCGGTGCGGAGAACTTTATATGTCGTCCTCTTATCAGAAAAATGGCTGCCACAAGGCTCATATGACTGGCGCTTAGTATGCCATGCATTTTGTCTTATGGCACACATCGCGTCATAATCAAGTCTAACCCTGTATAGAATAGATCTACCTCAATCCATGAGTAATTAGCACTGTGTTGTACTATATTATTCCTTTCCCGAGCCGACATGTTCTGAGGTAGCTTTCCTGATACCAAATAATTGGCAACATCAGTGAACCAAGGGGTAATGGTAGAAATGGCAAATAAAGCTTTGTCTGGGAATTCATCGGGCACTGCCGTTGGCATGCTTCCCTGCGTAAGATTCAAATGAGATAAGAAATTGGCTACCAAATTATCCCTTCCAGGCCTATCAATTATAGTTATATTGAATTCTTGTAGAAGCAACAACCATCTAGTTATCCTACCATTAGTAATTGGTTTATTCATTAAAAACCTAACAGCAAAATGATCCATATGAAAAAATGTCTCGTAACCAGTAATATAATGTCTAAACTTCCCTATAGCATGTACAACTGCTAACAGTTCTTTTTCAATGACTATATAATTTAATTCAGCGGGAGAGATATTTTTGCTAACAAAATAAATGGCATAGGGAAAGTTATCCTCCCTTTGTCCCAAAACCGCTCCCAGTGCAGTGTCTGAAGCATCTGTACAAATGTGAAAAGGTAGGGCCCAGTTTGGTCCTCTTAGCACTGGAGTTGTGGACAATCTTTCCTTTAGTACCTGAAAATCCTATTGACAGTTAAAATTCCATACAAAGTCAGCGTCTTTAGTTAACAATTTAAATAATGGTGCTGCTATTCTAGTGAAATTTTCAATGAATCGTCGATAATATCTTGCGTGCCCTAGAAAACTTCTTACCTATTTTCGTCAGCTCATAATAAGGATACGCGAAATTACCTTGATTTTCGTCGGGTTGACTGAATTCCTTCAAAGGATACATGGTGGCCTAAAACAATCCCCTTAGTTTGCACCATCCTACATTTATCACTACTAATGGCCAGATCAGCTTCTTGACAACGGATCAATACCTTCTCTATATTTTCCAAGGCTTGTGGAAAGTCATCCCTATAGACTGTGAAGTCATCCATATAGACTTCCACACAATCATGGATTAAGTCAGAAAAGATAGCAAGCACAGCTCTTTGAAAGGTGGCGGGACTCGGGAGCATGACAAAGACCAAAGGGAATGACTTTATATGAATAAGTACCCCATGGGCATGTGAAGGTGGTCTTTTCTTGATCTTCCTCAACTATTTTTATTTGATTGTACCCACTATAGCCATCTAGAAAAGAAAAATATTTCTTACCTGCAAGCGTGTTGAGAACTTGGTAAATAAAAGGCAATGGAAAATAATTGCGTAGCGTGGCTTTGTTCAATTCTCTGTAATTGACGCAGATTCGCCATTTTCCATTCTTCTTTGGGACTAATACTAGAGGTGATACCCACTTGCTAGCGGAAATGTGGTAAATGAAATATGTGGCCAAAAGTTTTTGAAGCTCTTCTTTAACGATATCCTTTAATGCTAGGTTCATCTACCTTTGCGGCTGCCGAACATGTCTAATTTCTTCATTTGTGTAAATATGATGGATGCAAGCATCCAGATGTATACCTCTCATATCTAAGTAATCCCATATGAATGCTCCGGTTTGTTCTCGAACCATACTCATCAACTACTACTTTTGTTCTACAGTCAATCCTGTGCTAATATGTAGAATTTTCCCTTCAAATATTTTCACAGGTTCTGTGGTGAACTCCTGGCTTCCTTCCATGGCTGCAAATGAGGTGAAGATGGCTGGATGGCAGGTTTCCTGAAACTCATCACTAAACACATGCCGATAACCATTAAACAAGATGGGATAATTGATGCAAGAACTATCAGCTAAAAACTATTGCAAAACATGCTCATCAGAATGTTCATGGAGACCTCTACACTGATCTAATGTTAATAATGGAAACATGCGGTATTCATCTCCATAAGGATTTTCGAGCCATATTGGTACTTCGACAACTATTTGAGCAGGTGGAAAGATGGAAAATGTTTGATCGTGAGAACCATTTGAAATAATCATTTCCCCATTTCTGCATCTGATGACGGCATCCGCAGTTGCCAGCCATGGCCTTCCTAGGAGCACAAGGTGTCCAGGTTTAGAGGTATTTGGAGAAATGACTACAAAGTCTATAGGATATTTCCAGGAGGAAACAGTGACTACTATATCTTCCAAGGATCTTGTTGGTTTGACAACAAATTTATCTTCCATCTCTAAAAGGATAGGGTGGTTTTCAGCCTAGGCAGTTGTAGAGATGTCATTGTTTCATAAGTCATTGGATTTATTTCAGCCCCTAAATCCACAAGAGTATTTGGAAGAAGCACTCCATTTATTTCGATAGTGACGATGGGGTTCCCAGGGTCACTATATTTGGCAAGCATATCTAAAATAATCATGGACATTTGACTCATAATTTTAACATTCTAGTTTTTATGCCCTTTCCTCCCCAGTTTCTTGATGTAGAGATCCTTGACAATTTTAGTGTATATAGGGATGTCTCGGATTGCTTGTAAAAGTGGAATTTTAATACAGAAATTTCTAAGCTCGTTTTCCAGGTAATATTCAAGTAGGACCTCTTCTTTCCTTACTATTAGTCTCTCTGAGTATGGTGGTTCAGTCAACCCTTTTTCCGTTGTTTGTTGGTTTTCATTTTGTGAATGTTTTTCAGATGACGAGGAGTGCACCTCTTCTTGAATAACCACAGTAAATTTCACTTTATTCCCTATTTTTCCTGACCTCAACTGGATTTCGTCATAGGAATGGTTGTGATCATGTATGTAGGAAAGGGCTAGATATCTATGTTTTGCACAGGTTTAGGTGTCCTGTTGTGATTTGAGTTAGGTACGAGTTGTGCAGGAAGCGGCATAGGTTGTGGTGGGTTTATATTAGTTGGTGCCTATGGGGGGGTGTGTTAGTAGCTGTAGGTAATAATGATGTATAGGAGGTGTTGTGTTGGTAGGCACTGGTAATAATTGATGTAGAGGAGGTGGTAGTTGTGTAGGTTGTTGATACATGCTAGGGTTATATGCCTGTTGATAAGTTTGCATGCATGGATTATATGAAGTGATTGGCATATTTGGATAAGGCGTGTAGAATTGGGGTTAATAGTTGGTAACATAAGGACTCATTCTCCAATTCTAGTTCCAAGCAATACCTTGTGGTTGTTAAGCAACCCAAGGGGAGTAGGATGCAGGAAAGGTCCAAGGCTGGGTTTGGCTATATCCTTGAAAATTCGAGTTTGGGAATGAATTCTGACTCTGACCTTTCCAGGTGGGTCTTTTGGTTGTTTGAGCTTGGTCAAGGGTTTTATTCTTGCCTTTGTAAATGGCCTATATACTAGGAAGTGATGGGCACTTCTCATTTGGGTGCTCTAGAGTGCAGATCCCACAGACTTCTATGTAATTCAAAGGACATTCCCTCTCTACATGTTTATGCCTACACTTGGGACAAAAGATCGCCATGGCTGCCTTTTCAGCCTCATGCTTTTGGTTGATTTTCATGGTGTCAAGCTGTTCATTGATTGTATTCAAGATGTCAATTTTGAAATTCTCTAATAGGTTCCCAGGCTCAACTCTGGTGACAGCATTAGCTGCAATCTTCTTTTGCACATAATCTCAAGAATTGTCTTGAAGTTCACAAAGCTTTTTACCTACTTTATCCTAGCTTCTAGAGTAGGTATGAAAAAATTCAATGATTTAAGCAAAGGATTTCTTATAGATGTCCCCACTACTAAGCAAGTTCAATGTTTCTACACAATTGTCTCTTAGCCCTTTGAGGAACACAGTTCTGATGATCCTTTGGTCTAGGGTGCTTCCACGGGATTTATGAAAGTTGTACAGGAATCTCTCAAGATACTCTTCTAGGTTTTCATCTTCAGTTTGCTACATCCCAAGGATATCACTGATGTCCCTAATCTTACAGAAATCTTGACTTTTTTAAGAAAAGTTGACCTCATATCATCCCATGTGTATATGGTATGCTACCCTAGACTCATGAACCACCTAAGTGTTACGCCTTTTAATCTGGCGGGAAACAATTTGAGTTTATGTGCATCTTCATAGTAATTATAACTATGACATAAAATATCGAATTCAAATAGAAAAGCATCGGGATCTTTGGATGATTTACCATAGAATAGTGGAATTTTCTTCATGTTGATGTCGCGAGTCACATTCAGGATAGGGAACTTGAAAGTGACTTCTTCTTCTTCTTGGTTTCCTCCAAACAGGTTAACATTCCATCTAGGGCCTTCCCCTTCTTCGTGGCGTTCATCATGGTTCCTTTCCTCGCCATTTGTATGTTCCATATTTGCAATAGGTACTCACTGGGTTTTCTATTATGGTGTGGACCAAGGGTATTGGAATGTGGTAGATGTTGGTGGACTGCTCATCCGAGGGGTCTAGCTGTTCTACTGGTTCTTCTACAGGGTTGTCAAAGACAACCTATTGAACGATCCTTCCCTCTCGATCAAAGAATTCTTGATCCAAAACAACATTGGCATCAACACTTAATCCTTCTTGTCTTAGACCTACATATTGATTAGTATTGGTTAAAATAGGTATATTGACTGATCCAAAAGTTGTAGGAAATTTATAATTTGAAATAAATCTACCTTTACTATCCCTAGGTCTACTTGTACTTCCTCGGATGTGGGTGTATAGACAAGATTCAATTCTGATGGGACAGGGGTGACGTGAGGTAGGACAACACCTGCCTACCCAGTACAGAATGGATACACGGTTAATGAACGGAGGCTCTCGGTATTTGGAAAGTGCAGGGTTCATTTGTATCATGTCAAGTGGCTCTAGATCTCCCATCCTATCTAACACTCTGGTTAATGCCTTCACACGCCCTGTTTCATCTCAAACCTCAGCTCTATTCATTGCAATACTAATGGCGGATGCTTCTCAAGGCATGAAGGAGGCAGATACTTTAAGGCTCAGCTATGAGCTTGATGTGGAGATGCTTTTGTCGATTCATATGCATAACTATCCCGCTTCTCGTCTCAGCAATGGTTTCTGTCTGTATAATTTCTGCTCTGTCATCTCTACTGCCTCTTGTAGCTTGAAAGGGGAGGATCCTTTGAAGCTTTGCTCTTGTCTTTCTACGGAGCTGCTTCCGTCATTCCCTTGGTTTTTCTCTTGGGCCTCTGGCCTTCGCTTTGTCATTCTTCTGATTGGGTCTGGCCCTGTCATTGCTGTTGCCCCGCCTCGCTTCTCTCCCACTGCTTTTTTCTCCCCAATGCCTCGACGATGACATAGAATGAGGTCCCGCAAGGGCCATCCTCGGCGTGTGCCTTCTAGCCCTTCCTTCGACTCACCTTCCCTTTCCAGTGATTTCTCTGTCGGCCACTACCCTCGCACCCGAAGTGGGAGAGGGCATCTTCTTTCCTCCAGCCACTATCTTGTGCCTTCTCCCTCATCTGGCTCTACGCTCTTCACCTTCAACTGCTCTCTGAACCGCCCAAGGATTACCGCTCACATTTCAGTGATCTCCCATGAGGAAGCCGAGGAGGGGGAGTCTAGCTCTCATCAGGAGAGCCCTGGCTCTATTACTGTTCCGACTTCAAACTTCCAGATGGGGATTGTCAGCATGTCTTTACAAGCTCCAGATGCTCAAGCTTGTAGCGCTTAGGCGGTGGTGATGGCGCCGACTAAACCTGGTCCTTCCAATTCTGAAGCTGCTCTTGCAGGGGATATGCCTGATACAGGTTGGTGCCATATAGTTGAAGAGCCTCCGGATGATTAGTCTGCTCACTATTACCTTGCTAACGTGCCATGCAGCCCATACTACTAGGAAAGATTTTGTTCAAATTGCTATGTGTAATTTTAGTTCATTTTTGAATTTTTGCAAAATTTTCAATATCAAGAAGATCATAGCTTGTTCCCCTACATGGGTTTTGATAACGGGTTTAAGACTGAGCTCCCTGACATGGGGCAATCTCCTTCTATGCTTATCTTGACAACTATGCCTCTCTTTAGGGCAGTGTTTTTGACTTCGGTCACGTTGTAATCTTACTCCCTTTATGTTAATAGATCAATCTTATTTAGAAAAAAAAAGAGTTCTACCTGTACTTCTACGCATAAAGATAAAAGAAAATAGAAATCAACAACAAACAGTGATCAGTTAGACTTTGGAGCAACCGCAACAAAATTGGATGCATGACTCTTCACTCACATCTTACCGTACTCTCTCCGCCCTTTGACAGTCCTGCAAGATCTTGAAAATTTGATAATAATGGTTACCTGAATAAGAAATGACAACTTCCCTAGCAACGACGACAAAATGTTGAGAGATTTTGATGATCAGATTGAATCCCTTAATAGTAATTGTCAACCCGGGGTTCGTAAACACGAATTGCCTTACGCTCTCTTTGTTTAGGGCTAGGTCAGAGTTTGATGATTTCGTTTTTACAATTTATGGAGTGATAACTATTTGTATATCAAATCATCTAGTTGTCAAGAGAAAACCAAAAAATCAATTTCAATTCTAAAACATTTACAAATTTCAATATTCAAAACTGTACTCAACTATGTATCTCTAGAAAACAAAATTTTATCCATACCAAATAGTATCAATCAAATCTATGAATACTGGTACCAGACTTTCTATGTGAAAAACCACTCAATCATTCCTCAACAAACATCATATGGTAATAGCAGTTCTCGAAATAATCAAACAACCTGTACTAATAACTACCCAACTGATTAAACTCTTGATTGTAAATAACAATTCATTCCTAAAGAAATTTATAACCATCCAACTTCTAAGAAACTTAGTAATCTATCCTAGTAGCGCTTTGATCAACAATCATTATGTAGTTAACATGTTGGCATTATGATGTATGTGTTGTACTTGATGGCAACCCACTTATAGCAAAAAAACTCACTTGTATATGGTAACTAGATGAATCTACAGAAGAAATATCAGATGTGACAGAATGCATGACAATAGTGTTTATAGATGTGATGAAATGCAGGGAAGGTTCAAGGAATAAGTTCAGAAGGAAACTCACTCAAAAGAAAGATCATAGTATAGCAGGTAAACAACAAAGAATGACAAATCAGTCTTCACAGAATGAAGAAAGAGAGGTATACGCAAGCTCACCATTGACCAAGCCGCGTATACACGCAAGTTAATAGAACAAAAGAATCATATAACATACACATGGACTTTCACAGAAAGGAAAGCGCGTATACCTTAGGAAACTAAGTTTTTGGTCCGAAGTTTTTGGTCCATGGTATATTGATCCATGGTATTGGTCCATGGTATTTGGTCTGAGGTATTGACCTTAGGTATTTGATCCAAGATATTGGTCCTAAGTGGTTTTGGTCCATGGTATTGAGAAAGGCCTAAAACTCTATAAGGAGGAGAAGATCATTAGGCCAGTATACACAAGCATTGAATATCTAATGAAGTGTGAGATCTAGTATGCAGGTTATTGGGTTATGGTGCATTATTGTATCTAAACCAAGGAGGAAACTTAGCGTTTGATGAAAGATATGATCTAATGATACATCAGGATCTCAAGTCTTGAAGTGAAATATCTTTATGTATCTGAATAACTGGTGCATGTTGTAGTTTGTGAATATGATGATCTGGGTATGACTGAAGTCTGGAATAGTTGTAATGTTTAAATCATCATTTACAGATCTGTACGGAGGTTCACTTTAGAAAAGGAGTGGATACATGCTGGTTCTGCATATCAAAGCAGTGTCTACATCATAAATTTTATTTGCAAATCTGTACGCTAGTTCGCTTTGAGGAAAGCGCGTATGAATGCAGGTTCAACACACGGAAATAGTGTATGGCTTATAAAATATGTTTTAGTTGCTTCTGTTTGCTATTTCAATGTTCTGGGTTCTAGCTTGGGTTCTGGTTATTGTATTCTAGTGATAGTATTCTGAATGATCAGATTGATGGGTTGTCAAAGTGATTGATTGATTCAGTTGTGGTTGGTTAAGAAGGTGATTGGTTGATGCAGATATATTTGATATGACGTTGCTGATGGATCCAGTCTGAAAATTTATGAAACGTGGTCCCTAGAAGAAAAAGGAGAATTTCGTAGCCTTCTGTAGGTTAGCGCCTACGTACTAGTAAACACATCGGCTAGTACAAGAGCTAGGGGCTTGTAGCTCCCTTCCAGTAGAAGCTAGAGAACGAGAGAAGGTTGTAGCCTTCTGCAGGTAGAAGCCTGCGTACTGGTATAAGACTGCACCAGTACAAAAACTGTAAATAGAATTTTCTAATTAAAAGAAGATAGAGACAATTGTAGCAGGTGGTTTTCACCCACATTGGGTTTCCACCTTATATCTTGGTGTTCATGTGTGTTGCTGATGTGTGATGCTTTAATCTTTTTTTACTGCACTGTCTAATGAATTCTTGATATACTAATTAATGTTCAATACATGATACTTTGGGTAAATCAAAAGATCTCTGCATATACGCTGGTTACGTTAAGTATAGTCGCGTATACACGCCAGTTCACTAAACTGAAGTAGCGTGTACAAATCAGCTTTGAAAATTAAATTATTGATATGATAATACTGATTCACCCCCCCTCTCAGTATTATTTCCAACAATTTTTATCAAAGCAGGTCCTTCAAAAGAAGCTTGATCACTTGAAGGAAGATCCATCATCATGAGTAATCAAGAAAGTGGGGGATTCATCAGACTGCCAATCTTTGATGGGAGAAACTTCGTTTATCAGAAGGTAAGAACCATCGCCTATCTTCCATCACTTGGGATAGATGTCTGGGAAATCATGGAAGGAGGATATACATTTCCATCAGCAATTCCTACAGATACAGCAAGTAAAAAGAAATATGAAACCAATGTCAAGGCTGTCAATACATTATTGTGAAGTCTAACACAATAGAGTTTGTCAAAATTATGTAGCTCAAATCCGCCAAAGAAATATGGGACAAAATTGTACTAAGCTACGAAGGAGACTCTTAGCTAAAACGGGCTAAACTGCAAACTCTCAAAATTCAATATGAAACTCTCAAGATGCACAATGATGAAAGTATAGCTAGTTACTTCTTACATATAGATGAGGTTGTTAATTGCATGAAGAATCTAGGTGAAGAGATAAAGGAAGTTACTTTAGTTGAAAAATTTTTAAGATCCTTGTCTACTAAATTTGAATCAAAAGTATCTGCCATAGAAGAAAAGCATGATCTACAAAGTATTACAATGACACAGCTTCACAGAATCTTAACTTCCTTTGAGATGACAAAAGGAGGTCCATCAAATATGAGAGAAGATGCATTTAAATCTTTAGCAAAAGGAAAAGAAGAACTCAATGAATCAGGACATATTTCAGAAGAAGAAGAAGAAGCAAACTTCGTCAAGAACCTTCAACCAGGTTCCAGAAGATTCAGAGGTAAACTACCTTTCAAATGCTTTGTCTGTCGTAGAGTTGATCATTATGCTGTCAAATGTCCTCATAAAGATAAATATGATAAAGGGAAGGAATCTAAAAAATGGAACAGAAAACAAAATGTAAGTAAAAAGAGCTACTATACTCATGAACATAGCGATGGTTTATCAAACAGTGATGAAGATGAAAATAGTAATGACTATAGACTTCTGATGGCTTATGAAGATGATGATTTTTTGGGTGCTTTAAATGAATATGGCCTTTATGAAGAAATCTCTAAACTCAAAATCTGTTTAGAAGAAAATAATATGGTTATAGATACCTTGACATACCAACTTGCAGAAATAGAAAAACACAATGAAAAACTAGAATGTGAAAATGGGGGTATAATAAAGGATGTTGAGAAAACAAAAGCCCTCAATCTTAGATTTGCTAAAGGATTAGAAACCTTAAAATGAAATTATCAAAGTGTAGCGTTCTCCTCTGATAAAGACAGGTCTTGGATATATTGAAGAAGCATCTCAATCACAAAAGCCATCAACCTCCACTAAAAGCTATCTTGATGCAGCAAAGAGCAGTGAACAGTTTGACAATTGTCAGCAAAGGCATAAAGAATATCACCAAGTAAATCAGGCTCAATTTACTTCAAGGATGAACAAAAGCTAGAACCAACCTCAGGTAAATCGTACTCAATTTGCCTCAAAGATGAATATCAATAGAAACTACAATCACCAGGTCAGTAGATTCGATACTCGCAAGAGCTTCTTTAATGGTCAATGTTTCTCATGTCATAATTTTGGACACAAAGCTTCTCAATGTGTTTCTTACAAAACCATCATGATTAGAGAAGCACGAAATCAAAGGAATGTGACAGGGATCAAGAAAAGTTCCTATAATAACTTTTCTCTACTTGAAAATGAAATAGAATGCTCAATCTGTAACAACTTTGGCTATGAAGAATCTGAATGCAAAGGAAAATTTCGGCAAATATCTCAAAAGGAGTAAACTCCATTAAATCCCAAAATATGGAGAAAGAAAGAACCACAAAAAGAAAGATGTGGTATAGCCTTGTATGCAGAAGGACAAGAAAACTAGTGGTACATCGATAGTGGATGCTCAAAACACATGACAGGAGAGAGAGAGAAACTACACTCATATAATGCCTTAGAAAAGGAAAAGAGTGTCTCATTTGGAAATGACACTCCTATTGGCATAAAAGGTAAAGGCTCTATTTCTTGAAAGAAAAAGTTAAAGCTGTAAATTTCATGTATGTTGATGGATTAAAACATAACTTGTTGAGTGTGAGTCAAATGTGTGATCAACAAAATGAAGTAGTGTTTTGATCAAATGGATGTGTTGTTCGTGAGCTTGATACAGGAGAAACCGTGATTAAAAGTACAAGAACTCCAAACAACCTATACATACTCAAGGGACGATAGCAACAATGTTCTCTAAGCAAAAATGATGAAAACTAGCTATGGCACAGAAGATTGGGACATCTAAGCTTTTCTCAAATAAGAAAAGCATGCAAATTCCAGGTTGTTTGAGATCTTCCAGATATCAACATTCATGAAAATACTATATGCAAATCATGTCAATTCGTCAAGAAAACGAGATCTCAATTCATCGAAAAGGAAGGATCAGCTAGTAAGCCTCTTGAACTTGTTCATACTGATTTATGTGGACCATCAAGGAAAAAGTCACCTCGTGGAGAAGAATACTTTATATTGTTCATTGATGATTTTTCCAGAATGTGTTGGATAGGTCTTCTAAAGCATAAGGATGAAGCATTTGAAAAGTTCAAAGCCTTCAAATCTTTGGTTGAAAATGAATCATATCGCAAAATCAAATGCCTCAGATCTGATCGAGGAGGAGAATTTACCTTGGATGAATTCTTTGACTTCTGTGAACAATATGGAATAAAAAGGTAGTTCTCCACCATAAGGACTCCTCAGCAAAATGGAGTGGTAGAAAGGATGAACAGAATAGTTCAACAAATGGCTTGTGCTATGCTAGATGAATCTCGAACTCCTACAACCTTTTGGGGTGAACCTGCATTCACCGTCGTCACTATTCTCAACCAAGCAAATGTTTGGGTAAACAATGCTCAAACTCCGCATGAAATTTGGTATGGTAAAACTCCTACAGCAAAGTACTTCAAAGTTTTTTGAAGCGAATTCTACATCAAAAGGAATCATGAAAAACTTGGTAAGTTTGAACCTAGAGCAGATGAAGGTATTATTCTTGGCTACTCTTCCCGAAGTGAAGGATATAAATGTTATAACAGAAGACTTGGGAAAATTATTGAAAGTATTGATGTTGTAGCTGATGAAGCATGCAAAAATCCAAAACAGATAAAAAATGAAGATCGTGACAATGAAGAAGATGAGGATCATTTTCCCACATCAAATCACATTGATTCTAAAGAAGAAACCAATGAAGCACCAGAAGAAGAGATAACAATAGAAGAAAAGACTCCGTCCAGGTATGTTTAGAAAAATCATCTAGAAACGAAAATTTTGGGGGAAAAAAGGGTAGATGTGTAGACAAGAAGAACTATCATTCAAAACTCAAGCTATCTAGCATTACTATCTTCCACTGAACCTCAAAATGTGAATGAAGCATGCAGAGATGAATTTTGGGTCAAGGCCATGAATGAATAACTAGAGAAAATTGAAAAGAATAATACTTGGGAATTAGTTCCTAGACCTCATGATAAGAATATCATAGGAACTAAATGGATATTCAAAAATAAGCTGAACGAAAATGGAGAAGTTATAAGAAACAAGGCTAGACTTGTTTGGAAAGGATATGCTCAACAAGAGGGTATAGATTTTGATGAAACTTTTGCACCTGTTGCTAGACTTGAAGCCATAAGAATGTTTCTTTCTCTTTCTAGTTTTCAGAAATTCAAAGTATACCAAATGGATGTAAAATTTGCCTTTCTTAATGGAGAATTAGAAGAATAAGTCTATATTGAACAATCAGAAGGATTCATTCTTGGAAATGACGCAAAACTTGTATGCAAACTCAGAAAAGCTCTCTATGGTCTAAAATAGGCTCCAAGACCATGGTATTACCATCTTGACAAATATCTCCACCAACAAGGTTTTTCAAAGGGGTTAGCAGATAGAAATCTATATACAAAGATGGGCACTGATAAATTGCTAATAATTGTTGTGTATGTTGATGATTTCATTTTTGGTAGTAATGAAGAATCCATGAGTCAAAATTTTGCCTCAGTAATGCAGCAAGAATTTGAAATGTCCTTGCTTGGTGAGCTCACCTACTTTCTTGGTCTAAAAGTTCAGCAGAATAAAGATGGTATTTTTCTCTCACAAACCAAATATCTCAAACATATCCTAAAAAAGTATGGCATGGAAGATTCTAAACCAGTATGTACCCCAATGCTAACAGGATGTAGTCTTAGCTCAAATGATGAATCAGTAGCAGTACATCAACCAACTTATAAATCCATGATTGGCAGATTGCTTTATCTAACAAGTACCCGACCAGACATCATGCATGCAGTGGGAAAAGTTGGAAGATTCCAAGCAAATCCTAAGGAAACACACCTTTAGGCAGTCAAAAGGATTTTCAAATATCTTCAAGGAACACAGAACTTTGGTTTATGGTATCCCAGAGATGTCGATCTTACCCTTTAGCATATATAGATGCAGATTGGGCAGGAAGTGTTGATGATAGAAAAAACACTAGTGGTGGTGCATTATACATGGGTTATAGGTTAGTGTCTTGGTTCAACAAGAAACAAGGTTCAATTTCATTATCTACAGCCGAAGCAGAATACGTGGTCACTACATCTTGCTGCACACAACTACTTTGGATGATGCAAACCTTGCAAGACCAGATCACATGTACTCCACCTATCTCTATTTTGCATGATAATACAAGTGGCACCAGAATATCAAAGAATCCAATCATGCACTCTAAGACCAAGCACATACCCATCGAATATCATTTTCTATGTGAACTATTGCTTGAAGAAAAATTCAAACTAGAATATGTTCCCTCCAAAGAACAGGTTGCTGATATATTCACTAAACCACTACCCAGAGAGACATTTCAATATCTCAAACAAAAGATTGGAGTAGTTGCTACATCATCCTCCTGTTAAATCCTATTTTCTTCAAAGAAAGGTGGTTATAAGCAAGTTTCATAAAGCGTAGTCATGTACATACACGGGTTTTTGTGGGCACATTCGCATATATGTTGGTTTGAAGGAAAGCAGTGAGCTAGACTCAAAAGAAAATGGGTCTGCCATGGTTCTGTCAATTATCTACTTTGTTTGACATTGGTTTCACTCTACTAATAACATATGGAAATATATTGGTTCTCATAAAGTTGTTGATAACTTGATGTATATCTGATTGATGATGATGCTTTGATATCTCTTACTGACATATGCAATGATCAGATCTGAGAATAAACAGGTGGAATAGATTTAGGGGGAGAACATGGCTGATGATATTTTGGGATCTAATGATGGACATATACAGGTTGCTAGTCTGGATGCTAATTGACAGATGTTGTGGATGGTGCAAATCATATGATAGTTGTTGATGACTATTATGGTCTTGTTTAAGATATTTGGTCTCTGTTATATATGTCATGCGCATCTTTTAATGTAAAGGTCATGAAAAGACCTAATTTGTAACCCCACTATGCATGGGATGGATGATGTAATGTTTTTGTTTTGACATGTATAAACAATTGGTATATCCCCACTTGGTTGGGTGGATGAGTCAAATTTGGTATATCCCCACTTGTTTGGCAGATGGATGTATGTATGAGTCATTGGTGATAGGAAGGTCATTTGTGATGTATGTATACATTCATGTTCTTCTTTTAGAACATCTTTTTGCAGACCTTGCTTATGTGCAGGGGGAGCATGGACTTGATCATGTGAGCTCAATCAACACATTTCATCATATCAAAAAATTCAGCATGCACTCAGGGGGAGCAGGACCCTTTGCCCTTGATGTCAAAGGGGGAGAGTGGCTTGGTGTGGTTGTTGTTGCCATCAAGTCCAAAGGGGGAGATTGTTGGCATTATGACGTATGTGTTGTACTTGATGGCAACCCACTTATAGCAGAACAACTCACTTGTATATGGTAACTAGATGAATCTATAGAAGAGATATCAGATGTGATAGAATGCATGACAATATTGTTTATAGATGTGATGAAATGCAAGGCAGCTTCAAGGAATCAGTTTAGAAGGTGACTCACTCAGATAAAAGATCATAGTATAGTAGGTAAATAGCAAAGAATGATAGATCAGTCTTCACGGAATGAAGAAATAAATGTATATGCAGGTTCACCATTGACCAAGCCGCGTATAAATACAGATTAATAGAACAAAAGAAGTGTATAACGTACACATGCACTTTCACAAAAAGGAAAGTGTGTATACCTTCGGAAACTAAGTTTTTGGTCTGAAGTTTTTGGTCCATGTTATTTTGATCCATGGTCTTTGGTCCAAGGTATTGACCTCAGGTATTTGATCTAATGTATTGGTCCTAAGTTGTTTTCATCCATGGCATTGAGAAATGCCTAAAACTATATAAGGAGGAGAAGATCATTAGGCCAGTATACACAAGCATTGAATATTTGATGAAGTGTGAGATCTAGTTTGCAGGTTATTGGGTTATGGTGCATTACTGGATCTGAACCAAGGAGGAACCTTAGCATTTGATGAAAGATAAGATCTAATGATACATCATGATCTCAAAGCTTGAAGAGAAATATCTTTATGTATCTGAATAACTGGCGCATGTTGTAGTCTGTAAATATGATGATCTGGGTATAACTGAAGTCTGGAATAGTTGTAATGTTTAAATCATCATTTACAGATATGTACGTAGGTTCACTTTAGAAAAGGAGCATATACATGCTAGTTCTACGTATCAAAGCACTGTATACATCATAAATCTGATTTGCAAATATGTACGTTGGTTCGCTTTGAGGAAAGTGTGTATGCACGCAGGTTCGACACATGGAAGTAGCGTATACCTGATAAAATATGTTTTAGTTGCTTTTATTTGTTGTTGTAGTGTTCTAGGTTCTGGCTTGGGTTTTGGTTACCGTATCTTGGTGACAATATTTTGAATGATCAGATTGATGGGTTGTCAAAGTGATTGATTGATTCGGTTGTGGTTGGTTCAAAAGGTGATTGGTTGATGCATATATATTTGAAATGATGTTGTTGATGGATCCAGTCTGAAAATTTATGAAACGTGGTCCCTAGTAAACACATCGGCTAGTACAAGAGCTAGGGGGTTGTAGCTCCCTTCCAATAGAAGCTGGAGAATGAGAGAAGGTTGTAGCCTTGTGCAAGTAGAAGCCTGTGTACCGGTATAATATTGCACCAATATAAAAACTGTAAACATAATTTTCTTATTAAAAGAAGACAGAGATGATTGTAGCAAGTGGTTTTCACCCACATTGGGTTTCCACCTTATATCTTAGTGTTCATGTGTGTTTCTTATGTGTGATGCTTTAATCTATTTTTACTACACTCTCTAATGAATTCCCGATATACTGATTGAAGTTCAATACATGATACTTTGGCTAAATCAAAAGATCCTCCATATACACTGGTTGTATTAAGTACAGTAGCGTATACACGCTAGTTCACTGAACTGAAGTAGCATATACAAATTAGCTTTGAAAATTAAACTATTGATTTGATAATACTGAATCACCCCCCTCTCAGTATCATTTCCAACATAACTATTTGTAAATCAAATCATCTAGTTGTCAGGAGCAAACCTGACAGTCAAATTCAATTCTAAAACCTCTACAAATTCCAATATTCAAATCTATACTCAACTATATATCTCTACAACACAGAGTTCTATCCACACCAAACAGTATCAATCAAATCTATGAATACTAGTACCAAACCTTCTATGTGAGAAACCACTTATTCATTCCTCAACAAGCATCATATGGTAATATCAGTTCTCAAAATAATCAAACAACCTGTACTAATAACTACCCAATTGATTAAACTCTTGATTATAAATAACAATTCATTCCTGAAGAAATTATAACCATCCAACTTGTAAGCAAATGAGCAGTCTATCCTAGCAGCGCTTTAATCAACAATCGTTATGTACTTCATGTTCCCCTGTCAAGACTTAGGAGTTAAGTACTAATTTGGAGGATTTACTCTGTCTTACTCTATCACTTACTTATTTATCGTCCCATCTTCAAATCAACTACTTACAGGATTCATTAATGAAAGAAATCTTAATGTTGATTCTGATTAACCCCTAGCTATGTAATCACACAAATTCAAGGAACTATACTTAAATAGTTTATAGGATCACACCAATCCTAACTTATGAATATCCTTACTCACAACAAATATGCTGCTGCAAATTTAAGCAATGATTTAACTACATAGTGAGTAACCAGAACCTTATGAGCCAAGAAAAGATAAATCATTCAATGAGACTAATTATTGTACAAAAATAGGGTAGAGCAATCATTTCAGTCGGCTAATGAAATGGGAAATTGCATGAATAGGGGAGGTAAAATAAAGAATTGGTCTTCAGTAGCTAATCACACACAAATCGTTCCTACTATGTTTTGTTACGAACCCACAACACATTGACCCAAAAGTTTGTTGAATGAACTGAAATGAAACAAATTCCAATCAATCATCTGTGTAAATAATGTGACTTCCTACCTTGGTCATTAACTCAATTCATAACATCTTGAACAGTCAATGCAACATTCACTTATTTTTGGTTTCCTACTCTGCGCTACGGTTCAGTCAAGGAATTGATTTGAGTCGGTCTTCCCAGAGAAACAAAGGTAAGTTTGGAAAATAAACCGAGCATGTCTTTAATCAATTAATATTTGTGTTAAGGAGTTTAAAGACTTATGCCAACATTGTCCACAGGTACTGATTCCATCTACTCAGCGAGTGATCATAAAATGTGCTTTAGTGTTACATGGGAATAGTGTCCATTCGGATGCTACTATTCCCACTAAGATGGGTGGCTATCTTAGAAACAAACGATCAAAGTCTACTATTGATTCATTTTATGAAAATAGATGAGAAGAGGACCAAGAGGGCCAACCTGAGTTTTGCGCTTGATTTCCTCTCTTTCTTGATAGAGTTTCACCGCTTCTCCTTTGTCTGCCCAACTTCAAAAGAACCTGTGGAATCAAAGCAACATACTACTATGCAAGAAACAAGGATCTAAATTCATAAATAATGCAGGATCAGATGTG
>APFE031633934.1:0-56590 GCA_000404065.3 Pinus taeda
TAAAATGTCACTGCCATCATGTCAGTCTCCCTGCTGTGCTATAAACCACATTCACCCATACTCATGCTCCTCAAAATGGCTAAAAAACCCTCTTTGCCTAATTTAAATGGATCATCGCGTCTGTTGGTAAAATAACCGCGCTGACAGGCGGAGGTCAATGTTGTTGTTGCGCTGCCAGCGCGGAAGCACACGTCTTTTCCGCGCTGGTCCCATTTCTACGAACAGCGCCCCCTCCGTTTGTCCTTTTCGCGCTGACGAGATTTCTTCTACGTCTGTTTGCGATGTCAGCGCGGCAGTTCACGGGTTTTCCGCGCTGATCCTGTTTGGGCGAATTTGTTCCAACAACCAACCTTCCAGATCCCTCCAGAACTGGTTGTTAGCATTGTTGAGGTCGCCATCCTTTCTCTGGCATGTCTGTTCGACTAACCATCCACTTATTGTGGGGGAGAACTCATCCTTTGTCTATTCATGGAGACTCCTTCTCCTTTATAAGCCTCCTCCATGGCCCATGAGCAACTAGTTTGGAACATAGAGACTTTGATTGAGGAATTCTTTGTACATTTTAGTGCTGCTCTTTGTAAGCCTTGGTGTGTTTGTGAGGATTGCTTTGAGCTTGAGAAAGGTCATGAGCTTGTTGCCTTGTATGTGAAAGAGAGACCTTTTGACTTGGGAGATTTGCTCCAAAGGTGAATGCTTGGAAGATATGCTGGCTGGACCCTCTAGGGAAGGACTCAGCGTCAGGACATCGGTTGTACCTTACTCTACTTTTTGTTAATAAAGATAGATGACTACTCTTATGGTTCCATTTACATTTGTTCAATGATCGACCAATGCAAATTATATCTTTCCTGACCGATACATAGTTGTTGTTAGTAGATTTTATGCTCTTGTTTGTTCTCTTTTGCTTGTGCAGGTGTTCATCCGCAAGGATAGCAGGGAATTGTGATCGGCTGGAGCGAAGGAGCGAGAGGAGTATCTCTTCGACAAACAAGCGTTGGAATCCAAGTAGGTTACTTTCACCCACTTGTTAATTACAACTAGGAACCTGCGGTGTAGCATTGTTCGATTGTTGCTAGACCTCTGTTGGGCTAGTAGGGATCGCCTCTATCCGTAGAGGGGATTTACCTATCCAACACTAGGCTTTGAACCTGAAAACATTTGAATGAAATATTGTGCTAGCACAATTAGTGAGACTAATAGTTTTTTATCCCAGCTAATCATTATTGTTGGTGTTCAAACTTGCCACTAGACAATGGCTGGATGGATCCCTTCATTAGGGAGTTATGTTAAATAACTAAGGCTTAGTTTATGAAATAGATAAGTGATGCTTACCTGTTTAGTGCACAAAATTACATATATTATTTACACGACAAACAAGTTACATTTGATTAAGGGACGTTTTTGAGGTGCGTCTATTTTGTTGAAGTAATCCAGGACTTAAACCATGCTTTATCTACACAAAAGGCCATGTTGGCATGCATAATGAACCCTTGGGCTTTGTACTGTGTTAGGAAATTTGTTAGGGTAGTAACAGTGCCCCACTTTTACCATCCAGGAAAGCCCCCATTGATGAAGCAAGCCAATTATGACTAGCAGTTCCTTCGATTTGTTCTTTTAAAGTCACTTAGGAATCAAATACTTGTTTTGTTGTACAACAACCCCCAATCTCATAGAAAACCTTTACATAAGATCTTAATATGAAATGGGTCCCTTTTAAAATAAACTTAGTTAGATGTGTGAATAAAATGGTATTTACCTCATCACAAGAAGAATCCTTATTAAAATCCTCGATGTAAATGAATCATTTTATAAGGCCTTTTAATTAAAAACAAATTTTTCCTTTAAAAAATATTATAAAACCATTCTATATTGCGACAAAGCAATCGGAGATCGTATATCACAATAACAAAGGAAACACACACAAAAGCGAAACCTCACCCACTTCTCCGATCCGAAAAGGTAATCGCAATTGGCAATCGGGGAAAACAAATGCCAAAGTTACATAAAAAAAAGCCCCTCAACTCCTCTAATCCGATAAAAAAATCACAATCGGCAAATCGGCCGTGTCAATAATAAAGGGATATATGAAAAGGCCTAATCAAAACTCCCGATGCGATAAAGTAAATCGCAATCGACAATCGGAAAAGTCACATGACAAAGGGATAAAGCTCAAGCAAAACCCCGACTGTGATCTATTAATTGGGCACGCATCTTGAAAGGTAAATATACATCAAAACAGTTTGCATGCGTTATATTGTATCACCTTTTGGTAATCGGAGATATTTACAGCAAGTGCTAAAGCCCTTCCCTTTGACACTCCTGATCGTTGATTTGCAATTTATCATCGATCGCCAATCAATGAAATCTAAAGCACGCTTGAAATAATCATTCAGTATATGAGCGACGAAATGGGCATTTATGATAACCACGATTGGTAGTTTTGACAACTATTTAATATTACAGTTAATGATAGATACTTTAAAATATTTTATCCGTGACAATTCTTAACTATATTTCATTTATCATATGCCAATCAATGTAATTCTATTCATTGTCATATTGGCTTATAGTACCACTATCCTTGTATTACTATTTGCAACTGTTTGTGCAGAATTCCTCCGAACTCAAAAATCTAGAGAAAATGGGGAAGAAATCAAAGAAGTCCACAGTAACTCTAATAGCCAAAGAACCCGAACCAAGAAAGAAAGGATTAATCTTAGATACGACGTGTCTTGGTCTAGGAAATACAACATGGGAAATTATTTATAATCTGATAGAAGTAGAGGAGCCCAAAGAGTTATCAGAGGAAACAACAGCCTATTCAGCCAACAAATTAGAGGGAACTCTTAAAGAATTGGCTTGTTCTTATCTTCACAGGATAGCAACGCGAGCTAAAATCCTGCCATACATGGATTTGGTAAGATGGGTGGTAGAGAAAATTCTAGTGACAGTTAGAACATTCTCCATATTAGATGGAAGGATATTCGGCTCATTCCAGCCTAAAGATCTCAGGAAAATGTACCATTTACCTCAACTTGAGAAGCGATACAACAAGGCGTTCCTAGAAGCACTTGTGAAGGAAAATGACTCAGAGTCAGCACTGATAAAGAAATGGAGAGATTTTTTGGAAAAACACAAGCATGAGTCATTGGGTAAGTACTCTGTTGACTCATTGGCTTCCCCTTATTGTTATGTTGGAGCTATGATGTGTAGGATGTGGGGAATACATGATTCTGCCAAATTCACCATAGAAATGGTCCCCCTAATGGAAGCTGCAATCAATGGTTATGCGACGACTTTTGCAAATATTTTGTCTGATAAACTAGCCACGACAATTTTAGAGTATAGAACAAATGCACATAAAACTTCCAGGACCATTCCCCCTTCTTATTACAGTGCATATATTATGGATACTATTTGCTTTAATTCTGAATATCTGATACTTGGATGGAAGTGGACTCCTCAGGATCCAAATCCAATTCATATTTATCATCAACAGTTATGGAAAGCTCACTATAAAAATCATCTGTATAAAATTTGCAATGGTTTTATTTTACCTATATATTATTCTATTTTTAATAACCCTGCTCCCAGGACATCTAAAGAAGCAGAGACTGACTTGACAGCAGTAGGTAGTTGGTTCTCGGAGGAAACATTTACCTATGTAAGGCTTTTTGGTAGCCTCACTAAACCCCATGTTCTCCCCTTGTATGTGCCTGATAAATTGTTAGCTCAAGAATTGGCTTATCAAATTATAGTAGAGTGGACATCCAGAACCCTTAAGGATTCAAAGAAACATATGTGGCCTACATTTCCCTTACGATGTGGCATTTTCACTCTACATGACTACAAGCATGCCGAGAAAGAGACAAAAAAGATTCAAATGCTAAATCTTGCAAAAATTCCTAACAGGTAATATGATCCAAGACAGGTTGCTTATAATGTCACATCTCAAGCCAAACTTGCTAAATTTGATCATGAAGCTGATGACTTCGATGATTTATTCGCTTCAGCTGAATCATTGTTTCAGGTTAAAGGATTGGTCAGGATGACATATGAAGATGAAGGGTTAGAAACATTCAATAGGCTTAGAGACCAGAGGTTGCAAACTCTGCCTTTAGACCTATTAGCCACAACCCCGACAGTCCAGTCAAGTGAAACTGAACAGCAAGCTGCCGATAAAACTCCTGCAGTGGAAAAGGTTCCTGAGAAAGAAAAAACACCAAACAAGGAGCAAGAACGAGGAAAGGGCAGTGAACTTATTGATTCATACATTCATATTGATCCCAAACTAGTCAAAGAATGGCAATAGTTTGACTCAATCATCAGTAATACTGAGAGTTTACAAGGATTTAGCACACCTGAGATGACAACTGGTCAGAAGACAATAACTAATACAGTGCCCACTAAAGGAACTAGCGGCCCACCCATGAATCAAAAGGATGTAGAGATGATTCTAGAGAACCCATCCGATGAAGTTGTTCTACATGTAGAAGAAATACCACCGTTGGATGTCTTCTACAGCCCTAAGCATAGGGTTGTAATAAAGAGACAAAGGAAAAAGAGAAAACTTGACCAATATTCTCTTTTTCCTACATAGATGGAGATAACTAATGTGGTATGGAGAGAGCAAGTCAACCCTTCCAAAGATCTTACTAAACTCTCTCAGTATGTTGGAGCATACATAGCAGCTACTATGGACAAGGCATCAGAAGTTAGCAATTTACTCAAGGAAAAAGATCAAGCAATTATCTTGTTAGAGACACAGGTACAAGAAAAATAGCAGAGGATAGAACAGTTAGAACAACAATTAGCACAGAAGTATTCAAATGACCAATTAAACGAGCAATTTCTCAAAGAGAAATAGAGGATAGATCAAAATGCAGTTCAAAAGTAAAAAGAACTATCTCAAGCATTAAACAAGCTGAAATCCATGAATGAACAGTTGAGCAAATCAAAAGAAGAATAGATTGCTCAATTGTCACTACAAATAGAAAATTTCAAAGGATTTCCTCAAGTGGGAGAATTCAAATTAGAGGCTCTCCAAATTACTAAAGCACTATATAATTAGTTGGGCTTATTATGTCACAATATCTCTCTCGCTCTTCCTCTATGTGAAATTTCATCATCTACGATTGATAAGTCTGTTGATGCAAGACAGAAATTGGAACAAGCATATGAGAAATTAACAGAGTTTCTCTCTTGTAAAAAAACCAAGGAAGGACAAGCTGCAAATCTACCTCAAATTCTGGAATCACATAAGGAAATCTTGTTCCTTTAATGGAAAACTCAACTGATGAAAGCAGAAAGGGAAACATCACGATGGAGATTGGTGACTAGTAATCTGATTGAGTTAATTAATGATACTCTTTATTTGTCAAATTTAAATTTAGAATGTACCCTAGGGAAACTGACGTCGGTCAAAGCATTGGAGCAGACGTGGAAACAAGAGCTGGAAAAAAGGGAAAGATTGATCATGGGAATTCAAACTTTAACATGGAAAACCTTTTGGTTCTTCCTTGTTAAACGATATAATCAGCGAATAATGATAAAATTCCTCACTGATGCAACTGGTTACATGATTTCCGAAATTATTGATGCCACATATACTGCCCAGTTACATTCGCGCATGAGTCATCCTCCAAAACTACAACGAATGCTCACCATTTTCCAACTCAAGCCACAAGATAGTCAGCCGAAACAATGAACCTTTCTGACCCACTGCAAGCATGCCTATTTCGAGAAGATTTTCATATATTTGTGTTTTGGTTATACCAGCACACAAAATTTTTATTTCATAGTTAGTTAATCTCGATAGTATTTATAGACCCTTTCATGTTTTTAGAAAGGGTCCTCAAATTTTTTATTAATACTTGGATCGGGAGTTGCACTACTGTGCTTTCGATATATATTTTTTTATAAAAATTGGACTTGAATTCTGGGTTTTAATGAAGATAACTTTTATGTGATATGCACTATTGCTTCTTGTTTGAAAGGCAGAATCTGAATGCAATTGATATTGGAGGGGATTCAAATTACATATGGTACTACTATCTATGTTTTTGCTTCATTCTTTTATATGAATTAGTGTTTATTCATTTTGCTATTATTGATATATGTGTGTGCTTTCACAACAATTCTTTGGCTTATCACTACTAAATGTTTAAGAGTTGTTATTTTTCATCCATATTTATGTCAATGATATATAAAGAATAACATAATAATGCTTTAATTATTACTTTGTTCAACTACTTGAACAAAGTAATTATCATATGAATAAATGTTTTTGTTTATAAGTAGAGTCATTTATATGCCTACCTGTCGATAAGAATCATCAAGAATTACACTAAAGAGAAAGATTTCCTGGGATAGATTAGTTATTTATATCGTTGCATTTTTAGAATAAATAATCCATCATTACCATTAGATATTAGAAATTCAATCACTTATCCATCCCATTTATAATTCATTTGGAAATTGGTCCCATTATATACAATCAGAGCCACTACACCAAATGGAAAAGGAGCTGCCTTTAAGGTCTAGACCAGGTGGTTTTCATCGATGTTAATGCAATGATTTTTGAGGCATCAACATTTTTTGTGCTAGACGGAGGGCATGAAATGTAAATGGCAAGTAAACCCAAATCTACAATCCATTCTGAGAGTAAATCTCCCTCCACCTCACCTTTGACCTCTCCCTCGCATGTTGGAACTCCAGTTTTCAAGCGAGAAGTAGAGGAGACAACTACCACTGCTCAACCCCAAAATATCCCAGATAAATTAACTCCAGAATCTCTTGAAGTATAGTCTCTTATCCACAAGCTTCAAGGATTCCCAATATCACCACAGAAATCTATGCTATCTCAAGGCAGTGTGACTTCGCAATTCATTCCTTCTCACCCCCTCACTAGACTTTAGAGTGAAAAGCTTGGTATTGAACCTACCAAGTTACCTTTGCTTAAAAGGAAAAGGGCAAGGAAGAGAAGTGCAGGATCTGATAGTGAAACTTTCTCATCATCATCCTCCATTTCATCTTCTCCATTGCAAAGTCAACCAACCACTCCTCCACTCTAGATTTTCGTTCAACAGAGAACTGGAACTTCAACATTTTCTTCTCAACCTTCTGGAACCTCAATATCTACTCCTTCCCAACCATCTGGAATCTCATCAGCACTATCATCTATTAGCAGCTTAACAATGACAAAGAATCCATGGAACAATCTTGGTGCAGTAAATATGCTTGCACCTTTGCACCCATTTCCAGCTCATCCTAAAAAGTGGTTGCCGAAATTTAATCCAGATGCAGGCATACCAGTAGATGAATACATTAACAACTTTATGTTGTCAATTAACTTAAAAGGAGTCACTGAAGAGTATGTAGTTGTTAGACTTTTCCCTTATACCCTACAAGGATCAGCAAGGTCTTGGTACTTTTCCTTACCATCAGGATCCATTACCAGTTGGAATATTTTCCAAGAACAATTCTTGACTAAATACGGTGATGGAAGATCTGTAGTAACATTAATCAATGATCTTTCAAATCTTAGAACAGATTCTAAAGAACCTATAAAAGAGTTCAATTCACGGTTTAATAAACTCTTAAATAAGATCCCAACTGATTCTAAACCTAGTGAACAAGTTAGAAGTAAATGGTATATAACAGCTTTACCTTCAAATATAGTTATCTTTGTAGATAGAGTTGCAAAAACTACTCTAGTTGAAAATATTAAGGAGGTAATTATTGTGGAAAAAAGTATCATCACCTTAGAAAAGAAAGCTACTCTTGAATATATAAAATTTAGAAAGGTCTCCTTCAAAGATGATTCGAAAAATAAAATGGCTAAAGATCCATATGATATGGAAGGTCTCCAAAAGGTTCTCAAGACTATGTCAAACGAAACGATAGAAATAAAGAAGCAAGTAGCTGAGACTTCAACTAAAAATCCATTTAGAAACTTTAAGAAACCAGAATCAAAACCCCCAAATGCTATATCCAATGCAGAGTCGGACCCCAAAGAATATGAAGAAGAAGAGAAAGTCTTATCATCTAAAGAAATTGAAGAAGAGGTAACTATAGAATGTCATGGGATGTGGGACTTTATAGTTCCTAATTTTGATAAAGAAAATGAACAGGAAGCTTTCCCTGCAACTACCAGAAGTAAAGGCACTCCTAAAGTTGTTCAAGTAACTCAGAAGAAAAGGAACACGGGTACCATTACTAAATAAAAAGCTCCCACAAAAAATCCTACAGCCGCACCTTCTCAAAATCAGCCATCATCTTCAAATCCACCTTCAAAATCTAAACATTAGTAGTTACATAGTTTATGGATTGCAACATTATTGAAGACATGAAGGAAACGAAGGCAAATATCACTATGTTTGAACTTAGAAAACTCAAACATCAATAAAAATTGCTGCTTAAGGAGTTAGATGCAGTACCTTCTTCTCCTCTTCCAAATGTTGTATTGTCCAAAGCTGCCAATGAAACTGGTAAACCACCACCTGGTAGATTAGAAGCTATTGATGTTGTTCTAATTGGAGATAGATCAAACTCCCATACTCCTCCTTTTCTTTTGACCTACGAGATTTATAATAGAAATCTGCACAATTGCTTAATAGACTCAGGGCTTCCTCGAATATAATGTCAGCTTCAGTTTGTTCCAAACTGAACATTGAACCCAAAAATTTTGCAATCCATATTGTCCAGTTGGATAGAACTAAGGTCCAAGTTTTAGGAGAGATCAACTCTGATACCATTAGGTTATCAGTTGATCCAAGAGTGGTACAAAGAATTGATGTTTTAATCGTTGATATTCCTGAGTTCTATGGCTTGATTTTAAGTAGAGACTGGTTTGAGAAACTTCATGGTTATATTTCCACCGAATGGTCCCACATGTGGCTACCTTATAAAGGAAAGGCCGACTTCATACTCATTCATGATGATGATACAGATGTGGAGAGTGCCAAACTTAGGAGGACCATCCAAGAGCAGCAAACGAAGATCCAAGAATTGTCACTCAATTTGGAGAGGGCTGTGGATTATCAAGTATTTTGAGAAGAGTAACAAACAACTCGAGGACCAGCATGAGATCATGGAGTTGCAAAACATCCTTGAGAATTGCCAAGCTGCCCAACATAGGAGTATTGAGATCACTCCATTAGAGCAAGAGATTAACAATCACCGAGAGTCTTGGCTCGAGCGTATCAACATGCACCTTGAGTGACTGTTAGAGAAGGCCAACAAGGACAAAACCATATTGAGGCAGATGGTTTATCACTACAGGGCATGGAACATGAGTTCAAAGGATTGGATAAGGAGTTTGAAGGTGAAATTGGGGAGAGCGACAAAGATACCAAAGAGGAAAAAAGAACAAGATCGGCTCTGAATCTTGGTTGAAGCCTCGGTGGGCCAATGTATCACTTCATAGGGGATCTCCAGCCCAAATTTCAAAAAAATTGGGGAAATTTTGGTCACTTGACAAATTTTTCGAGTAGATAGGCAGAGCTTTCTAACAAGCACACTTGGGCACAATTTGGACTTCAGAAGGTACCTCAAAATAGCCTCCAAAGTGACGTGACACAATAGATTTGGGCGTGGTGCATATAGAACAAAAGGCCAAAATCACTTCCACTCCGCGACATTTCGATTCGCGACTTTCTCCAAGTGGGCCCGCTCATTTACACTACATTTTTCTCGGTACCTAAGGCAAAGTTTAAAGTATTTCCACTAAAGGTTGGCTCCTAGCCAAGTGGCAAAGGAAGGCGAGCAGTCACCCAAGCAATTTTTCATTTTTGTAACACTGCACCTGTCACTAATGGTTGGCTTTCCATTTCCATTTTGTAATGATTTGAAAAACTCCCCAACTATGGGTCATTCTATTTCCCCATGGCATAGTCTATTTATTGTATGAAAACCATTTGCAAAGGGTTGGTTGTAATTTCTGGGAGACTGTGGGAGAGAAGCTCAGTTCTTCATTGTATATTTTGACAGAGAATTAATAAAAGGCAGTGGCTCTGGTTCATGAGATTCATGTGGTGTGAGTGTAGCAAATGTGTTCTCTTTATGTTTCATATGTATTTCGTTATGTTTCATTGTTCATTCATATTCATTTCCACTGAAATTTTCTAAGTAAGATAAGGTAGAATTCATGTTTAATGCTCTACTTGTGGGAAAGTTTCACGTTTTGTGTTCCTCTTCTGTTGAAAAGGATTCATGTGTTTATGCCCTTTTCACCCTCCTAAACAATCTTTCCATTTCGCATTATTTCAAATTTAATTGCTAGACTTTCTGCCTGTCTTGCCTCATGAAGTAATCTGTGCCTTTGTGTTAAATTCTCTACTCATTGCTGGTTCGTTGGTCCCATATATCCCAGAAACTCAGTCATTTATCAAAAATTGCCTCTTATTTCCATATTTATTTACTAGCCTAAAATCAATATTTCACTGCAAGTCATCTCAGACCATATCGTTTATTTATTCACTGAGCGTGACACGGAGAGAACCCTCTCCTGTTCTGGTAGGGCTAGCTACCAGACTGAGCATGGTTTGTGGTTACCCTGAATTTTGCCTTCCTTCAGCCTAAGGCAGATTTAGGTGCTAACATAGTGGCGACTCCGCTGGGGAGAAAATGGTTTGCTTGAAGATTGTTTTTCCTCAGTACATCTATCAAGCTCAGATCTGAATTTTGGCATCAAAGAAGTCCACAGTAACTCTAGCAGCCAAAGAACCCGAACCAAGCAAGAAAGGATTAATCTCAGATACGACGTGTTTTGGTCTAGGAAATACAAGATGGGAAACTATTTATAATCTGATAGAAGTAGAGGAGCCCAAAGATTTATCAGAGGAAACAAAAACCAATTCAACCATCAAATCAGAGGGAACTCTTAAAGAATTGGCTTGTGCTTATCTTCACAAGATAGCAACGCGAGCTAAAATCTTGCCATACACGGATTTGGTAAGATGGGTGGTAGAGAAAATTCTAGTGGCAGATAGAACATTCTCCATATTAGATGGAAGGATATTTGGCTCATTCCAGCCTAAAGATCTCAGGAAAATGTACCATTTACCTCAACTTGAGAAGCGATACAACAAGGAATTCCTAGAAGCATTTGTGAAGGAAAATGACTCAGAGTCAGCACTGATAAAGCAATGGAGAGATTTTGCGGAAAAACACAAGCATGAGTCATTGGGTAAGTACTCTGTTGACTCATTGGCTTCCCCTTATTGTTATGTTGGAGCTATGATGTGTAGGAAGCGGGGATACATGATTCTGCCAAATTCACCATAGAAATGGTCCCCCTAATGGAAGCTGCAATCAATGGTTATGCGATGGCTTTCGCAAATATTTTGTGTGATAAACTAGCCACAACAATTTTAGAGTATAGAACAAATGCACATAAAACTTCCAGGACCATTCCCCCTTTTTATTACAGTGCATATATTATGGATACTATTTGCTTTAATTCTAAATATCTGATACTCGGATGGAAGTGGACTCCTCAGGATCCAAATCCAATTCATATTTATCATCAGCAGTTATGGAAAGCTCACTACAAAAATCATCTATATAAAATTTGCAATGGTATTATTTTACCTATATATTATTCTATTTTTAATAAGTCTACTCCCAGGACATCCCAAGAAGCAGAGACTGACTTGACAGCAGTAGGTAGTTGGTTTTGGGAGGAAAAATTTACCTATGTAAGGCTTTTTGGTAGCCTCACTAAACACCATGTTCTCCCCTTGTATGTGCCTGATAAATTGTTAGCTCAAGAATTGGCTTATCAAATTACAGTAGAGTGGACATCCAGAACCCTTAAGGATTCAAAGAAACATATGTGGCCTACATTTCCCTTACGATGTGGCATTTTCACTCTACATGACTACAAGCATGGCGAGAAAGAGACAGAAAAGATTCAAATGCTAAATCTTGCCACAATTCCTAACAGGTAATATGATCCAAGACAGGTTGCTTATAACGTCACATCTCAAGCCAAACTTGCTAAATTTGATCATGAAGCTGATGACTTCGATGATTTATTCGCTTCAGCTGAATCATTGTTTCAGGTTAAAGGATTGGTCAGGATGACATATGAAGATGAAGGGTTAGAAACATTCAATAGGCTTAGAGACTAGAGGTTGCAAACTCTGCCTTTAGACATATTAGCCACAACCCCGACAGTCCAGTCAAGTGAAACTGAATAGCAAGCTACCGATAAAACTCCTGCAGTGGAAAAAGTTCCTGAGAAAGAAAAAATGCCAAAGCAGGAGCAATAACGAGGAAAGGGCAGTGAAATTATTGATTCATACATTCATATTGATCCCAAACTAGTCAAAGAATGGAAACAGTTTGACTCAATCATCAGTAATACTGAGAGTTTACAAGGATTTAGCACACCTGAGATGACAACTGATCAGAAGACAACAACTAATACAGTTCCCACTAAAGGAACTAGCGGCCCACCCATGACTCAAAAGGATGTAGAGATGATTCCAGAGAACCCATCTGATGAAGTTGTTCTGCATGTAGAAGAAATACCACCCTTGGATGTCTTCTACAGCCCTAAGCATAGGGATGTAATAAAGAGACAAAGGAAAAAGAGAAAACTTGATCAATATTCTCTTTTGCCTACATAGATGGATATAACTAATGTCGTATGGAGAGAGGAAGTAAACCCTTCCAAAGATCTTACTGAACTCTCTCAGTATGCTGGAGCATAGATAGCAGCTACTATGGACAAGGCATCAGAAGTCAGCAATTTACTCAAGGAAAAAGATCAAGCGATTATCTTATTAGATACACAGGTACAAGAAAAATAGCAGAGAATAGAACAGTTAGAACAACAGTTAGAAGCATAGAAGTAGTCAAATGACCAATTAAACGAGCAGTTTCTCAAAGAGAAATAGAGGATAGATCAAAATGGAGTTCAGAAGTAAAAAGAACTATCTCAAGCATTAAACAAGATGAAATCCATGAATGAACAGTTGAGCAAATCAAAAGAAGAATAGATTGCTCAATTGTCACTACAAATAGAAAAGTTCAAAGGATTTCCTCAAGTGGGAGAATTCAAATTAGAGGCTCTCCAAATTACTAAAGCACTATCTAATTAGTTGGGCTTATTATGTCACAATATATCTCTTGCTCTTCCTCTATGTGAAATTTCATCATCTACGATTGATAAGTCTGTTGATGCAAGACAGAAATTGGAACAAGCAGATGAGAAATTAATAGAGTTTCTCTCTTGGAAAGAAACCAAGGAAGGACAAGCTGCAAATCTACCTCAAATTCTGGAATCACATAAGGAAATCTTGTTCCTTGAATGGAAAACTCAACTGATGAAAGCAGAAAGGGCAATATCACGATGCAGATCGGTGACTAGTAATCTAATTGAGTTAATTAATGATACTCTTTATTTGTCAAATTTAAATTTAGAATGTACCCTAGGGAAACTGACATTGGTCAAAGCATTGGAGCAGACGTGGAAACAGGAGCTGGAAAAAAGGGAAATATTGATCATGGGCGTTCAAACTTTAACATGGAAAACCTTTTGGTTCTTCCTTGTTAAACCATATAATCAGCGAATAATGATAAAATGCCTCACTGATGCAATTGGTTACATGATGTCCGAAATTACTGATGCCACATATACTGCCCAGTTACATTCGCGCATGAGTCATCCTCCAAAACTACAACCAATGCTCGCCATTTTCCAACTCAAGCCACAAGATAGTCAGCCGAAACAATGAACCATTCTGACCCACTACAAGCATGCCTATTTCGAGAATATTTTCATATATTTGTGTTTTGGTTATACTAGCACACAACATTTTTATTTCATAGTTAGTTAATCTAGATAGTATTTAAGACCCTTTCATGTTTTTAGAAAGGGTCCTCAAATTTTGTATTGAGACTTGGATCGGGAGTTGCACTACTGTGCTTTCCATATATATTTTTTTATAAAAACTGGACCTGAATTCTGGGTTTTAATGAAGATTACTTTTATGTGATATGCACTATTGCTTCTTGTTTGAAAGGCAGAATCTGAATGCAATTGATATTGGAGGGGATTCAAATTACATATGGTACTACTATATATGTTTTTGCTTCATTCTTTTATATGAATCAATGTTTATTCATTTTGCTATTATTTATATATGTGTGTGATTTCACAACAATTCTTTGGCTTATCACTACTAATGTTTAAGAGTTGTTATTTTTCATTCATATTTATGTCAATGATATATAAAGAATAGCATAATAATGCTTTAATTATTACTTTGTTCAACTACTTGAACAAAGTAATTATCATATGAATAAATGTTTTTGTTTATAAGTAGAGTCATCTATATGCCTATCTGTCGATAAGAATCATCAAGAATTACACTAAAGAGAAAGATTTCCTGGGATAGATTAGTTATTTATATCGCTGCATTTTTAGAATAAATAATCCATCATTACCATTAGATATTAGAAATTCAATCACTTATCCATCCCATTTATAATTCATTTGGAAACTGGTCCCATTATATACAGTCAGAGCCACTACACCAAATGGAAAAGGAGCTGCCTTTAAGGTCTAGACCGAGTGGTTTTCCTCGATGTTAATGCAATGATTTTTGAGGCATCAACATTTTTGGCACTATATGGAGGGCATGAAATGTAAATGGCGAGTAAACCCAAATCTACAATCCATTATGAGAGTAAATATCCCTCCACCTCACCTTTGACCTCTCCCTCGCATGCTGGAACTCCAGTTTTCAAGCGAGAAGTAGAGGAGATAACTACCACTGCTCAACCCCAAAATATCCCAGATAAATTAACTCCAGAATCTCCTGAAGTATAGTCTCTTATCCACAAACTTCAAGGATTCCCAATATCACCAGAGAAATCTATGTTATCTCAAGGCAGTGTGACTTCGCAATTCATTCCTTATCACCCCCTCACTAGACTTTAGAGTGAAAAGCTTGGTATTGAACCTACCAAGTTACCTTTGCCTAAAAGGAAAAGGGCAAGGAAGACAACTGAAGGATCTGATAATGAAACTTTCTCATCATCATCCTCCATTTCATCTTCTCCATTGCAAAGTCAACCATCCACTCCTCCACACCAGATTGTCGTTCAACAGAGAACTGGAACTTCAACATTTGCTTCTCAACCTTCTGGAACCTCAATATCTACTCCTTCCCAACCATCTGGAATCTCATCGGCACTATCATCTATTAGCATCTTAACAATGACAAAGAATCCATGGAACAATCTTGGTGCAGTCACTATGCCTGCACCTTTGCACCCATTTCCAGCTCATCCTAAAAATTGGTTGCCGAAATTTAATCCAGATGTAGGCATACCAGTAGATGAATACATTAACAACTTTATGTTGTCAGTTAACTTAAAAGGAGTCATTGAAGAGGATGTAGTTGTTAGACTTTTCCCTTATACCCTACAAGGATTAGCAAGGTCTTGGTACTTTTCCTTACCATCAGGATCCATTACCAGTTGGAATATTTTCCAAGAATAGTTCTTGACTAAATACGGTGATGACAGCTCTGTAATAACATTAATCAATGATCTTTCAAATCTTAGAACAGATTCTAAAGAACCTGTAAAAGATTTCAATTCACGGTTTAATAAACTCTTAAATAAGATCCCAACTACTTCTAAACCTAGTGAACAAGTTAGAAGTGAATGGTATATAACAGCTTTACCTTCAAATATAGCTATCTTTATAGATAGAGTTGCAAAAACTACTCTAGCTAAAAATATTAAGGAGGCAATTATTGTGGAAAAAAGTATCATCGCCTTAGAAAAGAAAGCTACTCTTGAAGATAGAAAATTTAGAAAGGTCTCCTTAAAAGATGATTCGAAAAATAAAATGGAAAAAGATCCATATGATATGGAAGGTCTCCAAAAGGTTCTCAAGACTATGTCAAACGAAACGATAGAAATAAAGAAGCAAGTAGCTGAGACTTCAACTAAAAAGCCGTTTAGAAACTTTAAGAAACCAGAATCAAAACCCCCAAATGTTATATCCAACGCAGAGTCGGACCCCGAAGAATATGAAGAAGAAGAGACAGTCTTATCATCTAAAGAAATTGAAGAAGAGGTAACTATAGAATGTCATGGGATGTGGGACTTTATAGTTCCTAATTCTGATACAGAAAATGGATAGGAAGCTTTCATTGTAACTACCAGAAGTAAATGCACTCATGAACCTGTTCAAGTAACTCAGAAGAAAAGGAACACGGGTACCATTACTAAATAAAAAGCTCCCACAAAAAATCCTACAGCCGCACCTTCTCAAAATCAGCCATCATCTTCAAATCCACCTTCAACATCTAAAATATTAGTAGTTACAGAGTTTATGGATTGCAACATTATTAAAGACATGAAGAAAACGAAGGAAAATATCACTATGTTTGAACTTAGAAAACTCAAACATCAATAAAAATTGCTGCTTAAGGAGTTAGATGCAGTACCTTCTTCTCCTCTTCCAAATGTTGTATTGCCCAAAGCTGCCAATGAAACTGGTAAACCACCACCTGGTAGATTAGAAGCTACTGATGTTGTTCTAATTGGAGATAGATCAAACTCCCATAGTCCTCCTTTTATTTTGACCTACGAGATTTATAATAGAAATCTGCACAATTGCTTAATAGAATCAGGGGCTTCCTCGAATATAATGTCAGCTTCAGTTTGTTCCAAACTGAACATTGAACCCAAAAATTCTGCAATCCATATTGTCCAGTTGGATAGAACTAAGGTCCAAGTTTTAGGAGAGATCAACTCAGATACCATTAGGTTATCAGTTGATCCAAGAGTGGTACAAAGAATTGATATTTTAATCGCTGATATTCCTGAGTTCTATGGCTTGATTTTAAGTAGAGACTGGTTTGAGAAACTTCATGGTTATATTTCCACCGAATGGTCCCACATGTGGCTGCCTTATAAAGGAAAGCAAAATCAAATAAAGATTGATCGGGAGAAGCACATGACTCATACTATAATAGAATTTGAGCAAGAAAACCAGCCTATAGCATTCAACAACAACATTCTAGGTAACTACTCATCTGAATAATTCTTTGGTAATTTTACTGCTCAATCATCACCTTTTTCAGTTAATAATTTCACATGTCAAATTGAAATTTTTTCCCAAACAGATACATCAAGATGTGTTAAAATTATTAAGGAAATTATAAATAAAACTGTAGATAAACCTTCAATTTGGTCATTATATTTTGATGGGTCCAAATCTAATGAAGGTGCAGGAGCAGGATGTATTTTAGTTAGTCCTGGGGGAGAAAAGACCATGTTATCATGCAGATTAAATTTTGAGTGCACAAACAATACTGCTAAATATGAAGCCTTGATTCAAGGACTTTATAAAGAAATCGACCTTAAGGTACAATATTTGAAAGTGTTTGGTGACTCTGAAATTTTTATAAGACAAGTCAGGAATACTATACATTGTCTTTCTAGTCACCTTAAACATTATCAATCCTTGGTGCAAGACCTTGTATCTCATTTTCTAGCATTTAATATCTCTCCCATCCCTAGATCCCAGAATGTAGCGGTAGATTTACTGGCCAGTGTTGCTTTTAATCTCCTTCCATCTGAAGATTACAGTCCCGATAGATTTTCAGTAGAATTAATTTTCAGACCATTGATTTTCGATAATGTCACTAACTGGCAAGTGTTCAATCATGATAATGACATTTTAAATTTATAAACTTCTGATAAGTCCTATGATGATAAAAGTATTGATGAAAGTGAGCATGATATTCAAATGAAGGAAAAGCTTGAAGAAAACTCAATACCTAAACCAGTGGTCAAACTTGAAGACCTTTATGACATCAAAGATAGGTTTAAACAAGTTACCAATTCAAAGCTTCAAAGCTCTACTCTGAGATTCGAATTAATAAACCTTGGTACTGAGGACAATCCAAAAAACATAAATTTGGGATTAGGACTTACTTCAGAAGAAAGAATTGCATTTATCAGACTATTGCATAGATATAAAAATGTCTTCGCTTGGAAATATGATGATTTGAAAACGTATGATACATCTATCATACAACATGCAATTCCAATGCTATCTGAAGAAAAACTAGTACAACAGAAATTAAGGAAGATTCATCCTAACCTAGAGAGTCAAATAAAAGCTGAATTAAACAAACTCTTGAAAGCTAAGATAATTTTTCCTGTTAGACATTCAAATTGGGTGTCCAACATGGTGCGAGTAAGGAAGAAAAATGGTGACATTAGAATTTGTATTGATTTCAGAAATCTTAATAAAGCAAGTCAAAAGGATAACTTCCCTTTACCAACCATGGAACAGACTCTCCATTCAATAGCTGGATCTAAATTAATGTCTTTCTTATATGGCTTTTCAGGGTATAACCAAATTTTGGTGCACCCAGATGACAGACTTAAGACTACTTTCAGAACCAAGTGGGGAACTTATGCCTATCAAAAAATGCCTTTCGTATTAATCAACGCTACACATTTCAAAGAGCAATGGATATTGCATTCAAAGGTCTAATCAATAAATCAGTATTTGTCTATTTGGATGACATTACTGTTTTCTCTAAGAAAAGATCAAATCACTTGCATGATTTGAAACAAATCTTTGAGCGTTGCAAAAGGTATGGCATTTCACTCAATCCTAAGAAGTCATTTTTTACTATTGACCAACGTAAACTCTTGGGTTTCATTGTTTCAAAGGATGGTATTTATATTGATCCAGATGGAATCAAAGAGATTTCTGACATCCCATTTCCACATAATAAAAAACAATGCAATCATTTTTAGGTCATATTAATTTTGTAAAAAGATTTGTTCCAGAATTTTCACAGATTGTTTTACCGTTACAAACCATGATTAAGAAAAAATTAGTGTTTAAATGGGGACATATAGAAAAAAAATCTTTCGACTCAATCAAGCAGGCAATCATAAATGCTCATGCATTAAACAGTCCTGATTTTTCAAACCATTTCATTATATATACTCTTGCATCTGATTCATTATATGCAGCAGTGCTGACACAAATCAATAATCAAAACTTGGAAGCACCAATTTCATTTTATAGTTCAAACCTTCAAGGTGCTGAACTTAATTACTCTGAAGTTGAAAAACAAGCTTTTGCTGTATACAAAGCCATTAAAAACTTTAGGCCCTTTCTCTTAAAGGCTCACACAAAAGTTATAGTTCCTTTTTCAACAATAAGACAATTACTAGTTCAAAGGGAATTGGGAGAAAAGAGGGAAAATTGGGTCACGACATTACAAGAATATGATTTGGACATAAAACCAACAAATATTGTCAAAGGCCAAGGTTTTTGCAGGTTGTTAGCAGGAGCTTCTTATATTCAGGAATATGAAGGTACAAACGGTATTGAAGAAATTAATGACATAAGTACCATTAATCTTGAATCTTAGTACACAAATTTGATATTCTATTTGAAAAATGGATATGCTCCTTCTAATCTTTCCTATAAAAATAAGCATGCCTGAGACTGAAATAAAAAAACTTCATGATTGTTGATGATGTGTTGTTTAGACGGAATTATGATTCAATTTTGTTAAGATGCTTAGAAAAATCTGAAGCGCAAAAGGTCTTGCAGGAACTACATGATGGTCTGGCAGGAGGACATTTTGTAGCTGATACCATAGCCCACAAAATCATTCATGTTTGGGATTACTGGCCCACCTTATTTAGAAATACTCATGAACATGTAAGGAAATGCCAAACATGTCAAACTAGTAGTGGAAAATAAAGGAAGCCGACTTTTCCTTTTTAACCAGTCAACATTGAACAACCATTTGAACATTGGGGATTGGATATCATTGGAGAAATTATTCCACATTCATCCAAGCAACACAGGTATATCCTCACAGCTACCGATTACTTCACTAAGTGGGTGGAAGCAATTCCTTTGAAGACAGCAAACTCTAAGGCAATCATTGAACTCATAGATCAATTCATCATTACCAGGTTTGGTGTCCCAAACGCTCTTATTTTTTATAATGCATCTTACTTCTCTGGTAATTCTATACTTGAATTTTCTATCAAAAGAGGATTCAAATTGAAATATTTTGCAAACTACTACCCTCAAGGTAATGGTTTAGCAAAATCTACCAATAAAAAACTTATCAAAACCATTAAGAGAATTATTGAGCATAATCATAAAAACTAGCATAAGTCCTTAATATTTGCATTATGGGCAGACCATATAACATAGAAGGCCTCAATAGGAACTTCTCCATTTAATCTAGTGTATGGAAAGGAAGTTGTCATAACATCAAACTTAGTACTTCCATCACTAGCTTTAGTGCAGTTTATTGAAGAAAATCCCTCATCTTCTATTCAATTGAGACATGATCAGATCCTAAAACTAGAGGAAGAAAGGGAGAAGACCTGAATTACACATGCAAAGTATCAACAAATTATTAAGTCTTCTTTTGATACAACTTCAACCGGCTCAAAACATTTACAGATTGGTGATCTGGTTTTGAAATGGGACAAAGCCCATGAGGATAAAGGAAAACACAGCAAGTTTCAGAAAATGTGGCTTGGACCATTCCAAATCAGCGAGAAGATAGGCCCATCTACATTTATATTGCAAGATCTATTAGGAAAGAGAGATTCTCTTCCTGTCAATGGCCTTATTTTGAAAAAAATCTTCAATTGAGGAGGTAACCCCTTCTCACTTTGTAAATATTCAATTTCCAGCTATATTTATGTGAATAATTAGTTATTTTTGTCTTAGGAGATAGAGTTGTAAATAGCCTTCTATTGGTCTTTGATAGATGGAAGCCTTGAAGGAAAAGGAAAATTCTAGGGAATTAGGTATAATTGAATTCTGAAAACCCTTTTCATTTTTTTGAAATCTTCTCAAAACTTGGAACTACTGTAAATCATTCTAAATTTTTAGAAGCCTAAAAATGGTTATCAATACAAAGCAAATACTGATTCAATATTAGCATCTTCAACTCTCGAAATTTTCATCCATGTTCTCTTAAGGAGAAAATTATTCACCCCATCCATCAAAATTTATAATATTTCAGAGTGTAATTCTAAAATATATTTGATATAAAAGCTAAGAGGTCTTATCAGAAGCCTGCTTACCATGTTCATAGGGGACTAGTTCAACTGACATTACCAACACTGCATACCAAAACAGGGTAATGGCTTATAATTATAAGACAAGGGGTCTCATCACGAGCCATCTTGTTCAGTTAAATTACAACCAGCGAATGACATTGTTAACAGCTGACCACCAAACCAAGACAATGGCTTTTTATCTTACAAAATAAAGAAGGAAAAAAGAAAATGAAATACAAAAAAAGTGGAAACATATCTTTTTGGATTCATTCTTTTAAATTATACTCTGAAATGGATGGAACAATGAATGATTAAATGGTTAAAAGGTAACCCTGCTGAGACTATGGACATTTGCTGGGAGCAGTGGCTCTGCCTATGACAAAGGGGTCATTATACAAGCTAAGTTGTAGAAGTCTTTTGTTTTATCATTATCAACCAATTAAGGTTTACTTAAAACTTAGAAAGTATTTAATTTTGAGATGAGAAAGAGATAGAAAAAATATTCTTCATTATATTCAAAATTTACGGTTACCTAGTTGTATTAGATTTCCTCTATCTATTAAGGTTTTCAGATTAAGAAAGTTAAAGTATTATACTATTTTCTCAGAGATAACCGTTTCTTCCAGTGAATCACCAATTTTTGTGTTGTACAACAACTCCCCATTTCATAAAAAACCTTTACAAAAGATCTTAATATGAAATGGGTCCCTTTTAAAATAAACTTAGTTAGATGTGTGAATGAAACAGTATTTACCTCATCACAAGAAAAATCCTTATTAAAAGCCCCGATGTAAATGAATAATTTTATAAGGCCTTTCAATTAAAAACAAAGTGTTCCTTTAAAAAATATTATAAAAGCATTCTATATTGCAACAAAGCGATCGGAGATCACATATCGCAATAACAAAGGAAACACACATGAAAGTGAAACCTCACCCACTTCTCCAATTCGAAAAGGTAATCACAATTGGAAATTGGGGAAAACAGATGCCAAAGGTACATAAAACAAAGCCCCTCAACTCCTCTGATCTGATAAAAAAAATCGCAATCGGAAAATCGGCCATGTCAATAATAAAGGGACATATGAAAAGGCCTAATCAAAACTCCCGATGTGATAAAGTAAATCGCAATCGGCGGAGTCACATGACAAAGGGATAAAGCTCAAGACAAACCTCGACTATGATCTATTAATTGGGTGCGCATCTTGAAAGGTAAATATACATCAAAACAGTTGGCATGCATTATGTTGTATCACCTTTCGGTAATCAGAGATATTTACATCAAGTGCTAAAGCCCTTCCCTTTGACACTTCTGATCACCGATTTGCAATTTATCACCGATCATCAATCAATGAAATCTAAAGCACATTTGAAATAATCATTCAGTATATGAGCGATGAGATGGGCATTTATGATATTATTTACCACGATTGGCAGTTCAGACGGCTATTTAATATTACAGTTAAGGATAGATCCTTTAAAAGATTTTATCCATGGTAATTCTTAACTTCATTTATCATACACCAATCAACATAATTCTATTCATTGTCATATTTGCTTACAGTACCACTATCCCTGTATTACTATTTGCAATTGTTTGTGTAGAATTCCTCCGAACTCAGAAATCCAGAGAAAATGGGGAAGAAATCAAAGAAGTCCACAATAACTCCAGTAGCCAAAGAACACGAACCAAGCAAGAAAGGATTAATATCAGATATGACGTGTATTGGTCTAGGAAATACAAGCTGGGAAAGTATTTATAATCTGATAGAAGTAGAGGATCCTAAAGAGTTATCAGAGGAATCCACAGCCGATTCAACCAGCAAATCAGAGGGAACTCTTAAAGAATTGGCTTGTTCTTATTTTCAGAGGATAGCAACATGAGCTAAAATCCTGCCATACACGAATGTGGTAAGATGGGTGGTAGAGAAAATTCCAGTGATAGATGGAACATTCTCCATAGTAGATGGAAGGATATTCAGCTCATTCTAGCCTGAAGATCTCAGGAAAATGTACCATTTACCACAACCTGAGAAGCGATACAACAAGGCATTCCTAGAAGCATTTGCAAAGGAAAACGACTCAGAGTCAGCACCAATAAAGCAATGAGAGATTTTCCAGAAAAAGACAAGCACGAGTCATCGGGTAAGTACTCTGTTGACTCATTGGCTTCCCCTTACTGTTATGCTGGAGATATGATGTGTAGGATGTGGGGAATACATGATTCTGCCAAATTCACCATAGAAATGGTCCCCCTAATGGAAGCTGCAATCAATGGTTATGTGATGGATTGGGCAAATATTTTGTCTGATAAACTAGCCACAACAATTTTAGAGTACAAAACAAATGCACATAAAACTTCCAAGACCATTCCCCCTTTCTATTACAATGCATATATTATGGATACTATTTGCTTTAATTCTAAATATCTGATACTAGGATGGAAGTGGACTCCTGAGGATCCAAATCTAATTCATACCTATTATCAATAGTTACGAAAGGCTCACTACAAAAATCATCTGTATAAAATTTACAATGGTTTTATTTTACCTGTATATTATTCTATTTTTAATAAGCCTGCTCCCAGGATATCCCAGGAAGCAAAGACTAAATTGACAGCAATAGGTAGTTGGTTCGGGGAGGAAAATTTACCTATGTAAGGATTTTTGGTAGCCTCACTAAACCCCATGTTCTCCCCCTGTATGTTCTAGATAAATTGTTAGCTCGGGAATTGGATTACCAAATTATAGTAAAAGAGACATCCAGAACCCTTAAGGATTCAAACAAACACATGTGGCCTACATTTCCCTTACGATGTGGCATTTTCACTCTACATGACTACAAGAATGCCAAGAAAGAGATAGAAAATATTCAAATGCTGAATCTTGCCACAATTCCTAACAAGCAATATGATCCAAGAAAGGTTGCTTAATGTCACATCTCAAGCCAAACTTGCTAAATTTGATCATGAAGCAGATGACTTCGATGATTTATTCGCTTCAGCTGAATAATTATTTTAGGTTAAAGGATTGGTCAGGATGAAATATGTAGATGAAGGGTTAGAAACATTCAATAGGCATAGAGACCATAGGTTGCAAACTCTTGCATGTGTTTTCTCATGGAGAAAACTCATGCATGTAGTCAAGGATTCATCCTTGAGGATTGCGTAGTTTTGAAGGCTTATTTTTTCCACTTGGTCATAGGCAAATCATCCACAAGGAAATATGAGCTTGGAGGGCAGAGATGAAGGCTGGAGAGAAGCCAAGATTTCCTGTGAGCATCTGTGAGGATTGTACTGAGAGCTAAGGCTTTGTATAATTCCTATGTATTTCTACCATGTATGATAATACAATAGTGTGGTGTTTTTATCTGAGACTTTCCCCAAAGTATTTTCATGTGTATTATGTCATTGATTCTTCTTCTTCTGGTTATATTGTTCAGCTCGATCTCTAAGCTTCTGTAAATTCATAGTAGAAGTAGGTTATAGTATTTTTCTTTGATTTATATTGCATTATCGGGTTAACCTATCACATATTTTCTACATAGTATGGTTGGTGTCCTGTCATTAATACCTAATTCTTCAAGCTCATAGTTGTCTTTAGAATTGAGAAACTTGATTATTTCTGTGGCAACTTCTGGTATTTCCTCAAGTTCCTTTGAGATAGTTTCAATAGATTCTTGGGATTTTTCCAACAAGTCCTTTTGATCAAAGATTATCTTGATATAAGGCCAAATATCTTTGATTGATTCAGTTCTCTCCTTATAAAATTTTCTTTACCAAACCCATTTTATTTCCAAGGTAAGAGTCTTTGAATTCTTTCTGCAATACCTCAATTTTTTCCTTTTCCCTCTGCAACTTAGCTGCTTGTGAACTGTGTCAAACTGCGTTCATGTGTTGTAGTGTCTTCAGATGATCCTGCAATTTCTTGATTTCTTCTATCTGAATAGACATGTTTTGAACAACATCAACAAGTTGTTCAACGCCTTCTGCTATACTTTTGGTAGTTTCTATAATTATAGAGACTGTTGTAAGAGGAACTACATCCATTGGAATATTGGCCCTTTTCACAGCTTCCTCTTTCTCTTTGACAAGTTTCTCCATTTTCTCCTCCATCTGTTTTATTTCCAGATTTTGTTCCATGATGAGCTTCATCATGTCAGATTTCTGAGTGTCAGTTTCTTCAATCTCTTTAGTCATTGGGTGCTCTAAAGCTGGCAATTTTAGTTGCTTCCTTAGTGTTGGAACCTCAATAGTTTTCTTCCTAACAAGTTCTTCTGCAACATTTATATTGGAGGTATCACATCCCATCTTTAGCACTAGATCTTCCAAATATTTGATCTTGGCGTCCTTTGCCAATGGGGAAACTTTTTCCAACTTGAGCTGTGACTGTGTATTGGCCAAGGTCACTTGCAACTTTGACAAAATCATGGCAATGCTAGTAAAAGTAGAAGAAATCATTTGGACAGTCTATTTGTGCATCTCAATTTGGTCAATTGGATGTACATCTTTAACATTAAACTCAAAGGAGGTTTGCTTCTGGTAATTTGCAACAATCTTGGGCTATTGAATTTGAGCTTGTAAGAAAGTTATCTGCATCTTACCCTTTTCAGAGTCAAAGACTAAAAGAAGTCTGGCTTGAGAACTCGAAGAATGTTTCCAGAATTGAGTATAAGTGTTCAATTTCAGCTCCTCATTCTTCTTCATAATTTCATTGAAGACATGAAAGATGTCATCTTCTTTATCGTTTTGACTACCCGCACTAGTCTGAATCACCTACTATTCTTGAGATGTGGTGGAATGTGTGAGATATTGAGTAGACCATCCACCAGAATGTGTGAAAAGAAATGTCTCTCTAAGTACATCAAATTTTGTTTTCTATGATTCATTAGTTGCACTAACCTTCATAGAAATCCTAGGTCTCTTCTTTCTATGTACAATTCTAAAGCCTTGACTTGATGCTTCAACTGTAGGGGATTATTGTTCTTCCCTTACTCGTTTAGTTGTCTTTTCTTGTGCATGAGGAGCTTGTACATTCGAAGTAGGGACTGCTTGTTGTTCAGCTTCTTGAAGGGTGTTCTCCTTCCATTCTGACTGATTTTTGTACTGCTCTATTTCAGGCCTAGTTGTGTGATGGTATGGAGTGAACTTATTTTCAACTCTAAGTCTAGATATCACTCCCATTGGGTCATAAAACCAAGTGAAGTTGAGGCAAAAATTCATCTCTTTCAATAACCTATCTGCTTCTTCTCCTGCTGCTCTAGTATTACAGATGAATGGACCAACTCGAGCCTTTAGCTTAAACTGTGATTTCTTTTTTGCAGCCACAAAATGTAGTTTATCTGAATTTAACCTCTTCCTAATATATTATAATGCAAAAATTCTAATAGGGAGGTACTTGGGAAGCTTGTAAGGTGGGAGCTCATAGCCATATACTTTGATCTCTATATAATTTTGGTAAAGATACCAATCTCCTGTTGTGGCTTGATCAACCAGTTGCAACACTTTCACAATTTCATCACTAATTATTGGTACTGGAGTGCTACTCATAAGATTAATGGTTGGATGAATAAACAATTATATGAATTGTTTATATGAAATTTATTCCTTCTCCTTCACTCCCATAGAAGTCCAAAATATCACTGATTGTTGGTTCCCTTCTTCATCTAGCTTATTCAAGGTGAATGGAAACTAGTCTCCCTGAAAATAGATAAAAAGATATACAAGTATTGAAGCATACTTGAATACTTCTTCAATATTGAACTGGAAAAATTATTCATGAATAGCCTCAGCTAGAAATTGACTAAAGTTAAAAAGCACAGTTGGTTTGGAACCAGTAGAAAAGATTGAAAAGAAACCAATGATGGCTTCATCTACATATTGATCAGAATAACAACCAAGGAGATAAGAGAGAATGGTGGTAATTTGCTTGGTTCTGTCTAGGAATATAGATGAATCATAGGGAGGGTTTCTTTTAGGCAGATGGTTATCTATAGCTAGGAAAAGTTCTAGGGTTTGAGGTCTTTTGGTGAAATCCAACTTCTGATAGGTTTCTATTAGGCTTTCATGAGAAAAAGGATAGGTTGGTACAATAGTTGGGGCCTGCAACATCTGGTCAATAGACTAGGCATTGATGGAGGACAAGATTTCTCCTGTAGGTGAAATAATAGCCCTGAGAGATAGCAAGTGTCGAAGTACCTGTAGAGGTACCCAAATTACCGAGGTCACCCAGGCCGAGGCCTACACCGACCAAAGAGGGTTCGAAAACTAAGAAAGATAAGCAGAAAGTGACATCACTTGTGCGAGTGTCACCCACAAAACACTCGCAGAAGGAAAAACCCACCGTGCAGGAGAAGGGAAAGGTATTTGACCTGGAACCTAAATAAGTCAGTGAAGAAATCAATATGGGTGGGGATGACATTGACATGAGGGCCGAGGACATTAACGTTGAAGGGTTAATTCCTATCTCTAAACTACCCGAATACATTCCTCCATGTCGAGGCAAGGAAAAGGTCCCTAAGGACATTGATGAGAGAAAAGTCACGTTGCATACACCGTTGCTACTAGACAAGATCGCATTTCATGGACTGCGCCTGGCACGCAAGCCATTTTAGAGTTGGAGGATTAGGATTTGGCCGATATAGAGCACTTTCCCCACTTAGCGACTGAGCAGTTCATGTGCTGTGTCTTCTAGAAGGACATTGATGTGACTGTGCTAGAGCCAAGGAAGTGGATAAAAGGGGTGGACAAGGCAGGACTGCTAAACATGCTATGGGTGTCACATTACAATTGCATGCTCGTAACCATGATAGTGATCAAACAACTATTGTGCTTGGTGCACGATGGGTGCCTGTGGTTGGAAAAACCAATCCTGATCACTGACACGCTGATCCATACGATCAATTGGCTATTGCATTCCCGATTAAATATGGCCATGGAATTTGGTGGAAAGATGGGGGAGCACAACCTCGGTGAGCTAATGAAGGGAAAATTTAATCGCGTCAAGACGTTGTGTGGCTACTCCATTTCTAGCATAACTGACCTTGTGGTTAAAGTGGCCACCCAGATTTTGGCTGGGAAAATTATGAGTAAGTGTCGTGTAGATGAAGTGCCAACACCGGTTATATCATTAGCAGCCCAGTGCGTGGAGGAATTCTGATGGCTCAGGTCTAATCATTTCATTCTATATACTCTTGCATCTGATTCATTATATGCAGCAGTGCTGACACAAATCAATAACCAAAACTTGGAAGCACCAATTTCATTTTATAGTTCAAACCTTCAAGGTGCTTAACTTAATTACTCTGAAGTTGAAAAACAAGCTTTTGCTGTATACAAATCCATTAAACACTTTAGGCCCTTTCTCTTAAAGGCTCACACAAAAGTTATAGTTCCTTTTTCAGCAATAAGACAATTACTAGTTCAAAGGGAATTGGGAGAAAAGAGGGAAAATTGGGTCACGACATTACAAGAATATGATTTGGACATAAAACCAACAAATATTGTCAAAGGCCAAGGTTTTTGCAGGTTGTTAGCAAGAGCTTCTTATATTCAGGAATATGAAGGTACAAACGGTATTGAAGAAATTAATGACATAAGTACCATTAATATTGAATCTTAGTATGCAAATTTGATATTCTATTTGAAAAATGGATATGCTCCTTCTAATCTTTCCTATAAAAATAAGCATGCCTAAGACTGAAAGAAAAAAACTTCATGATTGTTGATGATGTGTTGTTTAGACGGAATTATGATTCAATTTTGTTAAGATGCTTAGAAAAACCTGAAGCGCAAAAGGTCTTACAGGAACTACATGATGGTCTGGCAGGAGTACATTTTGGAGCTGATACCATAGCCCACAAAATCATTCATGTTGGGTATTATTGGCCCACCTTATTTAGAAATACTCATGAACATGTAAGGAAATGCCAAACTAGTCAAATTAGTAGTGGAAAATAAAGGAAGCTAGCTTTTCCTTTGCAACCAGTCAACATTGAACAACCATTTGAACATTGGGGATTGGATATCATTGGAGAAATTATTCCACATTCATCCAAGCAACACAGGTATATCCCCATAGCTACCGATTACTTCACTAAGTGGGTGGAAGCAATTCCTTTGAAGACAACAAACTCTGAGGCAATCATTGAATTCATAGATCAATTCATCATTACCAGGTTTGGTGTCCCAAACGCTATTATTTTTTATAATGCATCTTACTTCTCTGGTAATTCTATACTTGAATTTTATATCAAAAGAGGATTCAAATTGAAATATTCTGCAAAATACTACCCTCAAGGTAATGGTTTAGGAGAATCTACCAATAAAAAACTTATCAAAACCATTAAGAGAATTATTGAGCATAATCATAAAAACTAGCATAAGTCTTTAATATTTGCATTATGGGTAGACCGTATAACACAGAAGGCCTCAATAGGCACTTATTCATTTAATCTAGTGTATGGAAAGGAAGTTGTCATAACATCAAACTTAGTACTTCCATCACTAGCTTTAGTGCAGTTTATTGAAGAAAATCCCTCATCTTCTATTCAATTGAGACATGATCAGATCCTAAAACTAGAGGAAGAAAGGGAGAAGGCCTAAATTACACATGCAAAGTATCAACAAATTATTAAGTCTTCTTTTGGTACAACTTCAACTGGCTCAAAACATTTACAGATTGGTGATCTGGTTTTGAAATGGGACAAAGCCCATGAGGATAAAGGAAAACACACCAAGTTTAAGAAAATGTGGCTTGGACCATTCCAAATCAGTGAGAAGATAGGCCCATCTACATTTATATTGCAAAATCTATCAGGAAAGAGAGATTCTCTTCTTGTCAATGGCCTTATTTTGAAAAAAATCTTCAATTGAGGAGGTAACCCCTTCTCACTTTGTAAATATTCAATTTATAGCTATACTTATGTGAATAATTAGTTATTTTTGTCTTAGGAGATAAAGTTGTAAATAGCCTTCTATTGGTATTTACTATATTGAGAAAGTCACTCAAAAGAAAATAGTTTTAATATTTACTTTTGATAGATGGAAGCCTTGAAGGAAAAGGAAAATTCTAGGGAATTAGGTATAATTGAATTCTGAAAACCCTTTTTATTTTTGTGAAATCTTCTCAAAACTTGGAACTACTGTAAATCATTCTAAAGTTTTAGAAGCCTAAAAATGGTTATCAATACAAAGCAAAGACTAATTCAATAATAACATCTTCAACTCTCGAAATTGTCATCCATGTTCTCTTAAGGAGAAAATTATTCACCCCATCCATCAAAATTTATAATATTTCAGAATGTAATTCTAAAATATATTTGATATAAAAGCTAAGAGGTCTTATCAGAAGCCTGCTTACCATGTTCATAGGGGACTAGTTCAACTGACATTACCAACACTACATACCAAAACAGGGTAATGGCTTATTATAAGACAAGGGGTCTCATCACGAGCCAACTTGTTCAATTAAATTACAACCAGTGAATGGCATTGTCAACAGCTGACCACCAAACCAAGACAATGGCTTTTTATCTTACAAAATAAAGAAGGAAAAAAGAAAATGAAATACAAAAAATGTGGAAACATATCTTTTTGGATTCATTCTTTTAAATTATACTCTGAAATGGATGGAAAAATGAATGATTAAATGGTTAAAAGGTAACCCTGCCAAGACTATGGACGTTTGCTGGCAGCAGTGGCTCTGCCTATGACAAAGGGGTCATTATACAAGCTAAGTTGGAGAAGTCTTTTGTTTTATCATTATCAACCAATTAAGGTTTACTTAAAACTTAGAATGTATTTAATTTTGAGATGAGAATTAGATAGAAAAAATATTCTTCATTATATTCAAAATTTACGGTTACTAGTTGTATTAGATTTCCTCTATCTATTAAGGTTTTCAGATTAAGAAAGTTAAAGTATTATATTATTTTCTCAAAGATAACCGTTTCTTCCAGTGAATCGCCAATTGTTGTGTTGTACAACAACTCCCCATTTCATAAAAAACCTTTACAAAAGATCTTAATATGAAATGGGTCCCTTTTAAAATAAACTTAGTTAGATGTGTGAATAAAATGGTATTTACCTCATCACAAGAAAAATCCTTATTAAAAGCCCCGATGTAAATGAATAATTTTATAAGGCCTTTCAATTAAAAACAAAGTTTTCATTTAAAAAATATTATAAAACCATTCTATATTGCAATAAAGCGATCGGAGATCACGTATCGCAATAACAAAGGAAACACACACGAAAGCGAAACCTCACCCACTTCTCCGATTCTAAAAGGTAATCACAATCGGAAATCGGGGAAAACAAATGCTAAAGGTACATAAAACAAAGCCCCTCAACTCCTCCGATCTGATAAAAAAAATCGCAATCGGCAAATCGGCCATGTCAATAATAAAGGGACATATGAAAAGGCCTAATCAAAACTCCCGATGCGATAAAGTAAATCGCAATCGGCGGAGTCACATGACAAAGGGATAAAGCTCAAGACAAACCTCGACTACGATCTATTAATTGGGCGTGCATCTCGAAAGGTAAATATACATCAAAATAATTTGCATGCATTATATTGTATCACCTTTCAGTAATCAGAGATATTTACAGCAAGTGCTAAAGCCCTTCCCTTTGACACTTCTGATCATCGATTTGCAATTTATCACTGATCACCAATCAATGAAATCTAAAGCACGTTTGAAATAATAATTCAGTATATGAGTGATGAGATGGGCATTTATGATATTATTTACCACGATTGGCAGTTCGGACGGCTATTTAATATTACAGTTAAGGATAGATCCTTTAAAAGATTTTATCCGTGGTAATTCTTAACTATATTTCATTTATCATACACCAATCAACATAATTCTATTCATTGCCATATTGGCTTATAGTACCACTATCCCTGTATTACTATTTGCAATTGTTTGTGTAGAATTCCTCCGAACTCAGAAATCCAGAGAAAATGGGGAAGAAATCAAAGAAGTCCACAATAAATCCAGTAGCCAAAGAACCCAAACCAAGCAAGAAAGGATTAATCTCAAATACGACGTGTCTTGGTCTAGGAAATACAAGCTAGGAAAGTATTTATAATATGATAGAAGTAGAGGAGTCTGAAGAGTTATTAGAGGAATCCACAGCCGATTCAACCAACAAATTAGAGGGAACTCTTAAAGAATTGGCTTGTTCTTATCTTCAGAGGATAGCAACATGAGCTAAAACCCTGCCATACACGGATGTGGTAAGATGGGTGGTAGAGAAAATTCCAGTGACAGATGGAACATTCTCCACAGTATATTGAAGGATATTCAGCTCATTCCAGCCTGAAGATCGTAGGAAAATGTACCATTTACCTCAACCTGAGAAGAGATACAACAAGGCATTCCTAGAAGCATTTGCAAAGGAAAACGACTCAGAGTCAGCACCAATAAAGCAATGGAGAGATTTTCCAGAAAAAGACAAGCACGAATCATCGGGTAAGTACTCTGTTGACTCATTGGCTTCCCCTTATTGTTATGCTGGAGCTATGATGTGTAGGATGTGGGGAATACATGATTCTGCCAAATTCACCATAGAAATGGTCCCCCTAATGGAAGTTGCAATCAATGGTTATGTGATGGATTGGGCAAATATTTTTTCTGATAAACTAGCCACAACAATTTTAGAGTATAGAACAAATGCACATAAAACTTCCAAGACCATTCCCCCTTTCTATTACAATGCATATATTATGGATACTATTTGCTTTAATTCTAAATATCTGATACTAGGATGGAAGTGGACTCCTTAGGATCCAAATCTAATTCATACGTATTATCAATAGTTACGAAAGGCTCACTACAAAAATCATCTGTATAAAATTTACAATGGTTTTATTTTACCTGTATATTATTCTATTTTTAATAAGCCTGCTCCCAGGATATCCCAGGAAGCAGAGACTAAGTTGAGAGCAGTAGGTAGTTGGTTCGGGGAGGAAAAATTTACCTATGTAAGGATTTTTGGTAGCCTCACTAAACCCCATGTTCTCCCCCTGTATGTTCTAGATAAATTTTTAGCTCGGGAATTGTCTTATCAAATTATAGTAGAAGAGACATCCAGAACCCTTAAGGATTCAAACAAACACATGTGGCCTACATTTCCCTTACGATGTGTCATTTTCACTCTACATGACTACAAGCATGCCAAGAAAGAGACAAAAAAGATTCAAATGTTGAATCTTGCCATAATTCCTAACAGGCAATATGATCCAAGACAGGTTGCTTAATGTCACATCTCAAGCCAAACTTGCTAAATTTGATCATGAAGCTGATGACTTCAATGATTTATTCGCTTCAGCTGAATAATTATTTCAGGTTAAAGGATTGGTCAGGATGAAATATGTAGATGAAGGGTTAGAAACATTCAATAGGCATAGAGACCAGAGGTTGCAAACTTTGCCTTTAGACCTATTAGCCACAACCCCGACAATCTAGTCAAGCGAAATTGAACAACACATTGTCGATAAAACTCCTGTAGTGGAAAAAGTTCTTGAGAAAGAAAAAACACCAGAGTAGGAGCAAGAACGAGGAAAAGGCAATGAACTTATTGATTCAAACATTCTTATTGATCCCAAACTACTCAAAGAATGGCAACAGTTTGACTCAATCATCAACAATACTGAGAGTTTGCAAGGATTTAGCATACCTGAGATGACAACTGGTCAGAAGACAGCAACTAATACAGTTCCGATTGAAGGAACTAGCGGCCCACCCATGACTCAAAAGGATGTAGAGATGATTCCAGAGAACCCATCCGATGAAATTGTTCTGCATGTAGAAGAAATACCACCCTTGGATGTCTTCTACAACCCTAAGCATAGGGCTATAATAGAGAGACAAAGGAAAAAGAGAAAACTTGATCAATCTTCTCTTTTTCCTACACAGATGGAGATAACTAATGTGGTATGGAGAGAGGAATTCAACCCTTCCGAATATCTTACTAAATCTCTCAGTATGCTAGAGCATACACAGCAGCTACTATGGACAAGGCATTATAAGTTAGCAATTTACTCAAGGAAAAAGATCAAGCGATTATCTTGTTAGAGAAACAGGTACAAGAAAAACAACAGAGGATTGAACAGTTAGAATAACAGTTAGCAGCACAGAAGTAGTCAAATGACCAATTAAACGAGCAATTACTCAAAGAGAAACAGAGGATAGATCAAAATGCAGTTCAAAATCAAAAAGAACTATCTCAAGCATTAAACAAGTTGAAATCCATGAATGAACAGCTGAGAAAATCAAAAGAAGAATAGATCGCTCAATTTTCACTGCAAATAGAAAAGTTCAAAGGATTTCCTCAAGTGGGAGAATTCAAATCAGAGGCTCTCCAAATTACTAAAGCAATATCTAATCAGTTGGGCGTATTATGTCACAATATCTCTCTTGATCTTCCTCTATGTGAAATTTCATCATCTATGATTGATAAGTCTATTGATGCAAGACAAAAATTGGAACAAGTAGATGAGAAATCAACAAAGTTTCTCTCTTGGCAAGAAACCAAGGAAGGAAAAACTGCAAATCTACCTCAAATTCTAGAATCACATAAGGAAATCTTGTTCCTTGAATGACAAACTCAATTGATGAAAGAAGAAAGGGCAACATCACGATGTAGATCGGTGACTAGTAATCTAATTGAGTTAATTAATGATACTCTTTATTTGTCAAATTTAATTTCAGAATGTACCCCAGGGAAACTGACATCGGTCAAAGAATTAGAGCAGACATGGAAATAGGAGCTGGAAAAAAGGGAAAGATTGATCGTGGGCATTCAAACTTTAACATGGGAAACCTTTTGGTTCTTCCTTCTTAAACCATATAGTCAACGAATAGCAATAAAATGCCTCACCGATACAATCAGTTACATGATTTCCGAAATTATTGATGCCACATATACTGCCCAATTACATTCACGCACGAGTCATCCTCCAGAACTACAATCGATGCTCGACATTTGCCAACTCAAACCACAAGATAGTCAGCCGAAACAATGAACCATTCTGACCGACTGCAAGCATGCCTATTTCGGGAATATTTTCATATATTTGTGATTTGGTTATACCAGCACACAACATTTTTATTTCATAGTTAGTTAATCTAGATAGTATTTATAGACCCTTTCATGTTCTTAGAAAGGGTACTTAAATTTTGTATTAAGACTTAGATCGGGATTTGCACTACTGTGCTTTTGATATATATATTTTTTATAAAAATTGGACCTGAATTATGGGTTTTAATGAAGATTACTTTTATGTGATATGCACTATTGCTTCTTGTAAAAGCATTTCCAAGTTGAAAGGCAGAATCTGAATGTGGTTGATATCGGAGGGGTTTCAAATTACATATGGTACTACTATCTATTTTTTTGCTTCATTCTTTTATATGAATTAACGTTTATTCATTTTGCTATTATTGATATATGTGTGTGTGCTTACATAGCAATTTTTTGGCTTATCACTATTGAATGTTTAAGAGTTGTTATCTTTCATTTATATTTATGTCAATGATATATAAAGAATAGTGTAATAATGTTTTAATTATTACTTTTTTCAACTACTTGAACAAAGTAATTATTATATGAATAAATGTTTTTGTTTATAAGTAGAGTCATCTATATGCCTACTTGTTGATAAGAATCATCAAGAATTACACTAAAGAGAGAGATTTCTTGGGATAGATTAGTTATTTATATCATTGTATTTTTAGAATAAATCATCCATCATTACAATTAGATATTAGAAAGTCAATCACTTATCCATCCCATTTATAAATCATTTGGAAACTGGTCCCATTATATCCAGTCGGAGCCACTACACCAAATGGAAAAGGAGCTGCCTTTAAGGTTCGGACTGGGTGGTTTTCCCTGATGTTGATGTAGCAATTTTTGAGGAATCAACAATACCTTAGGACTTGGACCTAAAATTATCTGAGTAGAAGATTGCACTAGCACAAGTAGTGAGCCAACTAGCTTTTGCAAGTGTTCAAACTTGCTACTAGATGATGATAAACTTCATAGATGAACCACACTACAAAGAGGTCACCTTTGGCTAAGGGCTGCTATCAAGTAGTATATATTATGTCAAAGTAACCCAAGACCTGATCCTTTCCTTATATGTGCATAGAAGACGGTTAATATGGTTAGTGAGCCCCCCGAGCTTTTTAACATCATCATCATTGCAAGCATTGTGGCATTATTAAGTAACTAGATAAAACATATGTTAAACCCACTTTATGTTGGAGGGTGGTTGTCACTTTCTACATTGTGGTTAGTTAGACTTACCATTTGGAAGAGAGTACGATCATCCACATTCAAATGGGAAACCTGGTGGGGGAAAATAACAGTGCCTTCTTTTTCCCACTACAACAATACCTCTTTGATCAAACATGATTATTTTATGTGTGATTGCTTTTGAGCGTATCTATTCTATTGAAGTCACCCGAGACTTGAATACCCAATAGTCCCAATACTTGAACCTGAAATAATTTGTTGATTTTAGGTATGTTCTATGCTTAGATTTAAATTTTCACAGTTAGCTCAATATCTTTTCTAGATTAGCAATCACACCAACACAAAAGAAAATTGCAGATAGAACATAAACATAAATCGCAGAAGACAAGCCAAGACAAGAGGACACAAGATGTGGCGCTAGCTAGGGACAAACCCCAATGTGGGGAACCTTGATCAATTATTCTTATATGTTTGTCAATAGTTCAACAGAGAGAGAGGGAGAGAGATAGCACATATACAACAGAAGTCGACTTTTTCACTTACCTAAATAGGAGCATAGATCATCTCTAAGAAGATGATACATGAGGTAGTTGAATTCAGTTGAAGACATCTTGCTTCAACTGATTCTCCAGGGTAACTCCATCACCATGTTTCACCTATCATTGTGTTGCACCTCATCATCATGATTCACCTCACTATGTTGCAGCATGTTGCACCTATCATCAATATGCTCCATTTCATCATGCTTCCCTAATCATGACTGTACCCATTACTGTACTGCATCTCCTCATGTTGCACTATGTTGAGCTCTTCATTGCACTATGTTGCACCCAAATGCATGCTGCAATACGTCATCATCATGTTGTTGTATGCATTCTCGTTGTTGCTATATGCCCATCATTACCATGTTGTCCCATTGCTACACTAATGTCCAGCAACACTGATCTACACCATATTGCACCATCATTACTACTGTGTGCACTATGTTGCACTGCACATCATGTACCCATTGCTGCTCCTATGTGCAATATGTTCCACTATATGTCATGTACCTGTGTGCACTATACTGCACTATACAACATGTACTCATTTCTACTCATATGCGCACTATGTTGCACTGTACATCATGTAGTCATTGTTGCTCCTATGTGCACTATGCTGCATTGTACATCATGTACTCATTTCTGTCTATAATGTTACAACATTCATCATAAGACTTGGATCTATCATAATCCAAACAGCAGATAGATCATCCTTATTTAGAATAGCACTAAGGATACTTGAAGGTGTGGCTTCTTTATCTTAGCGTGTGAGAGCATTCCTTCCATGACAACAAGGGTATTCCTTTCATGTATGTGTATAGGATGAGGGATTTTCCTTTCATGATAGCAAGGTCATTCCATGTTTAGAGCACTTCTTCTAAGACAACATTTAGGTGCCATCTCCATTAGGAAACATAGAAACTAATTTTAGGGCATCTCTTCTCCTTAGACCTGCGGCTAGGGTTTATGCCTTCATTTTCGTGGCTGCGTATTTAGGGCATCTCCATACTGTGGTTAGGGTCACCCTTAGGACAACGTATTAGATGAGGGTTGTCTTCCTTGAAATCATAGAGGATTAAGGCTTTCTTATTCACAATATGACTATGTCTTCCTTGACAGTATATTGGGTTAGGGTTGACTACGCCCTAGATCTAGGTCATGCGTAGAGCTACTAGGGCATCATCTAGGACTATTTTTAGATCATCCTCTAGGATAGCTTTTATCCCTTATAGATTCTTCTTTCCACTAAAACCCAAAACAAGTGGAGAAGAATAAATCTCAAGAGAGTTGTGTGTACAATTAACTTTCAAAGAACTTTTATTTATACCAAAACGTGGAGCAAAATTGGGGGCACTTTAGTTGCTAGCCGACCTTGATGAGTTGTCCCATAACATAAATAAATTCATATCTCCATGAATACTTATCTGAATCGGATGATATTTAGATCAATCCTACACCTCTCGATAAGAGGAGTCCAAGAAAAATATAAGCTGCCATAAATAAGATGACCCACATGGAGTTTGGCCATAGTTTCCAATTTTAACACTCCCTCTCAAGTAGGGAGAACTCCATCAGTTGATCCATCTGCCAGACTGTACTATCTTTTCCATTAGTGCCCTGCACTACTCTGCTGAACCATGAAGAAGAATAATTAATCAAGAATTTCTCATACCATTCTCTACTGACCCGAAGTCAGTCCCATATGAAGAGAGTGTGTCATAACACTCTTCATGATCCCAGATCAGTTCCAAAAGAGAGTGATTTATATCACTCTTACTGACCCGAAGCCAGTTTCATTGATCCCGGATCAATATCAAAAGATAGTGTCTCAAACCACTCATACTGACCTGAAGTCAGTTTCATTGATCCCAAATCGGTATCAAGAGAGAGTGTCCAAACCACTCATATTGATCCCAGATTAGTTCCAAGAGAGAGTGAGCTATATCACTCTTACTAACCCAAAGTTAGTTCCAATTGATCCCAGGTCAATGTTGGTCATCCTAACATAGGGAGTACGGTAGATACATGATCTGTCCATCAGTACTACTATGGTCCCTATCCTCATTTCCCTTCTCATTGGCCAAATGAGAGGTACTTCCCATGAGTCCCAGACTACATGGGTAGGATGTCTTGGCAGGAGAACCACTCATCCTGCCTACAAGTCACCATAGGGTATCATAATGGAAGGTTGACCCATTCACCCTATACACAATGCACCACTAGGGGAGGGTGAGTTTCCCTATGGTTGCTTGTCACTCCAAGAAGTACCCCAAGCCCCTTGGAGCTCCCAGAGCTTAATGTCCATAACATATAGGACCCTTAGGAGAGAGTCTCTCCACAACTCCTAGTCATTCTTGGAGAGTCACAAATTTGATATTTCCCAAGGGCTTCGACAGAATGTCAGCGACCTACACATGAGTCCCAATGCGATGGAGCCTTATTGCTCATCGATGTACCATATCCCAGATAAAATGGTACCTGATGTTTATATGCTTGGAGAGATCATAGAATATGGGATTCTTCAATAATCAAATCCCCCTCTGGTTGTCACAAAAGATCACGGTGGTATCTATCATGTGTCCAAACATCTCACTGAATAGCTTCCACAACCAGGCAGCTTCACACAAGGTCATACTCGTAGCTATGTATCTAGCCTCAGCGATGCTCAAAGAAACCATCTTCTGCTTCCTGCTCATCTGGGATATCGTAGCAAAACCCAAAGAGAACCAACACTCATAAGTGCTCTTATGATCCTCCACATTGCCTACCTAGTCAACATTCAAATAATCATGTAGCTTCACATTTCCGGCAATGTATCTCAATCCATGAGAGATTGTGCCCCGATGATATCTCAGAAGATTCATGTCACCAATTCAATGAGGCTCAACCATATATGATCTCAACATGCTTACTGCAAAACATATATCTGGATGGGAGTTCACCAAGAACATCAATGCTAGAATGCGTTTATGAAACTCAGATGCATTTCCCAAATTAGGTCCGACATCCTTACCACATAACTTCTTAAAGTTAAGATCCATCAAGGTAGTCATGGGCTTGTAGTTCACCACTCCAAATCTGGAATCCAACCCCCTCTTACTTTTGCGAATGAGAGGGCCTTCACTTGCCACAAAGAGTTCATACTCAGAAGGTGCTATCATCCATAACCTTCAAGCAATGGTTTGGATCGGCTTCACTTCTAGTGAATCTTAGCTTCATCAAATAGCTATCAATCCTTTCATATTAAGCTCGGTGTGTTTGGCATCAAGCCATAGAGGGCTTTCTTCTACCTGCATACATGAGATTCTCGATCATGAATCTCAAACCCCTTGGGTTGTTCCAAAATTGTGGACCTGCTATATGAGGAGAATTGTCCCCTTGTAAGATTTTCCTTCAGTACATCTCGAACATGTACCTTCATGCTTTTCTTGAATTCAAGCATCCATGTCACCATCTGATTCACATCGGGTAGGGCTCCATAATAAGCATACATTTGGTGCTATAGATCAGATGTGTCAACTGTCATGGTCCTCAATGGACTTCCTGCAACTTGATACAAATTGCCAACCCTAAATTAAAAAAACATCTTTGAAAATTCCATTTTCAAGCACGTACCTTTCCATCAATGAATGCCACTTTGAAACCTTTCACTTCCATTGCCAAAATGGACACCAAGTTCTTCTTGTGATCAGGTACATAAAAGATATTCTTGTAAATGAATCGAGTTATCCTCATTCTATTGAGGGGTAACATTCCCTACACCCCCTTACGGGATAGGTGGCATTGACTCGAAGTATAATACCATGATTGTTTCCATCTCTACCAAATTAGAGAGAGCACCCTTATATATGATGAAGTGTCTTGATGCACTATAATAAATAATCCATATTCCCAAATATTTTGGAGGAGAGGGCCAATATAAGGTAATACTTCTTTATCTTACCAAAAACAACATTTGATTCATCATACCTGGAATTCCTTTCTTTCTTTGAAGAGTTGGCCATTTCCTTGATGACCTGCATTACTTGTCATTCCTCTAATCATTGAAGATGTCCCTATAAAGATTGTTATCATCATCAAGTGATGTGTCCATATCATTCAAACACTATGTATAATGGCCGAACTTATTGTAAGCAAGGCATCTGCCTTTCCTTCCACCCTTAGATCCGGACTTCCCATTGAAGTGATCTTTAGGTAGGCCATCAAATGCTTTTGATGTGCCATTCTGTTAATATTCTCTGCTTCGACTTCACCCTTGGTGAAGTTGAAGAGGGATGAGGAATCCATTTGAGCCTTTTGTCTTTTCCCAACTATCTTCGGTGATTTCTCTTTCACTCTTGCTTGGGCTTTGTCTTCACCTCAGCTCCGATACCATGTTGATTTCAAGTATGTTCTTTGCTTAGAAATTTATTTAAATTTTCACAGTTAGCTCAATATCTTTTCCAGATTAGAAATCACAAGAGCATAATAGTAAATTGCAAACATAACATAAACATAAATCACAAAAGACAAGCCAAGACAAGAGGACACAAGATGTGGCGCTAGCCAGGGACAAACCCCAATGTGGGGAAACCCTTGATTAATTCTTATTATATGTTCTTCAATAGTTCAATAGAGAGAGAGAGAGAGATATTACATATACAATAGAATTCAACACTTTGACTTATCTAAATAGTAGCATAGATCATCTCTAAGAAGATGATGCATGAGGTAGCTTAATTCAATTGAAGACATGCTACTGCAACTAATTCTCCAAGGTGACTCCATCACCATGTTGCACGTATCATTGTGTTGCACCTCATCATCATGATACACCTCACTATGCTACACCATGCTACATGGATCATCACTATGCTACATTTCATCATGCTTCACTAATCATGATTGTACCCATCATTGTACTACATCTCCTCATGTTGCACCATGTTGAGCTCTTCATTGCACTATGTTGCACCCAAATGCATGTTCCAATACCTCATCATCATGTTGTTGTATGAATTCTTGTTGTTGTTATATGCCCATCATTACCATGTTGTCCCATCGTTGCACCAATGTCCAGCAACACTGATCTACACCATGCTGCACCATCATTACTACTGTGTGCACTATGCAACATTGTACATCATATACCCATTACTGCTGCTATGTGCACTATGCTACACTATACAACGTTTACTCATTGTTGCTCGTATGTGCACTATGTTTCATTGTACATCATGTACTCATTGTTGCTCCTATGTGCACTATGTTGCACTGTACATCATGTACTCATTGTTGTCTATAGTGTTACAAAATTCATCATAATACTTGGATCTATCATAATCCAAACAACAGATAGAGAATCTTTATTTATAATGGCATTAAGGATAGTTGAAGTTGTGGCTTCTTTATCTCAGGGTGTGAGAGCATTCCTTCCATGACAATGAGGGTATTCCTTTGATGACTGCGTATAGGATGAGGGATTTTCCTTTCATGACAGCAAGGGAATTCCATGTGTAGATAACTTCTTCTAAGACAACGTTTAGGTGTCATCTCCATTAGGCAGTGTAGCAACTAAGTTTAGGGAATCTATTCTCCTTAGACCTGCGGCTAGGGTTTCTGCCTTCATTTCCATGGCTGTGTATTTAGGGAATCTCCATAACTACAGTTAGGGTCACCCTTAGGACAACGTATTAAATGAGGGATTTCTTCCTTGACAGCGTAGAGGATTAGGGTTGTCTTCTTCACAATATGACTGTGTCTTCCTTGATAGCGTAATTTATTAGGGCTAAATGCGTCCTAGATCTAGGTCACGCATAGAGCTGCTAGGGAATCATCTAGGATTGCATTTAGAGCATCCTCTAGGACATCGTTTATCCCTTAGAGATTCTTCTTTCCACTCAAACCCAAAACGAGTGGAGAAGAAGAAATCTCAAGAGAGTTTTGTGTACAAATTACTTGCAAAGCACTTGTATTTATACCAAAACGTGGAGCATGAGTGGGGCCAGTTTACTTGCTGGTTGACCTTGACAAATTGTCCCATAACACAAATAAATTCATATCTCCATGAATACTTATCAGAATCGGAAGATCTTTAGATCAATCCTACACCTCTCGATGAGAGGAGTCCAAGAAAAATACCATCTTCCATAAATAATATGGCCCACATGGAGTTTGGCCCTAGTTTCCAGTTTTAACATAATATTAATAGAAGACTGCACTAGCACATGCACTGATTCCACCAGTTTTTGAACATGTTCATCATTGTTTCCATGTTCACACTGCCACTAGAACATGCTTGGATGGACTTTTGTTATGGAATTCTCTTTAAAATGAAAATAATTGTTCTATCCATTTTATATAGCCTAGTCTATTGAATAGAGGAGGCCTAAACATTTGTTTATGATTTAAAACTTCATATATGATCCATACTAACAAAATACGTTACCCCTGCCTGAGTAAGTTCCATTTAGGAGTATCTATTCTGTCACATAAAACCATGTTTTGAAACTAGCCTTATCTTATGCCAGCTTTTGAACCCTAGTCATTATTGTTGCTTGTGTCCTAATTTGCGACCAGACAATAGTTGTATGTTACTATGATAGCTAATTCTTTTAAATAACTAAAATAACTATTTTATCTATTTTAATTAGACCAGTCCATGAAACAGACAAGGCATACTTTGCCTTTTTAGGGCACACAACTTCCAAGAAAATCCACTCTACAAATAGGTTATGTTTGACTAGATTTTTCCATAGAGGAGTATCCACTGTGTCAAAGTAACCCATGTCTTGAACCTAGCGTGATTTTATACTAGTATTTGAACCTAGGCCATAATTGTAGCTAGTGTTCAAATTTGTTGCTATACCATGGTTGGTTGAACCTTTTTTAGGTGACTAAGTCATATCTCACATGTGTGGGGGGAGTTTGGGATCCACTCTAGAAATTTTCTAGGTGGTTATGGATTGAACTAGAAGTTGTTTCCCTCCCAACAAACCCCCCATGGCTATAAAACCAACCCTCCCCCTCCTTAACCTTAAATCTAAACAAAAAAACTAACTCAACCCTAGAAATTCCCCAATCAATGGTAATGTTAAATTCTTAAAGTATTTTTACTTCAATTTTTAATAGTACCATTAGTTGTCATAGGATGTCTGATATAGATTAATTATAGATTAATTATTGATATGCATTTTTTGAATTAATGACTGCAATGATGAATATTTGTCTTTTCTTCATTTAATTTGATTCAGTGAGATTCAAGTGTCAGCCATGACTTCACACTTTAATAGTGCCATATTTTCCTTGGCTTAAAATACCTGCACCATCCATGATTGTAACATGGCACTATTCTGGGAACCCAGGGCATGCTCCATATTATATCTAGAAGTAGGAAAATGGTAAAATCCCATAATCACCTCTGTTTTCCCTGAAGAGAGAGCAGGCCTTGCTGTATGAAAGTAAGCTGATAGAACTTAAAATGTTGGAAATTCTTATGTAATGTATTTGAAACTAAGAACTACCAATAACCCAATAAAAGAATTACATCCATTTTTCTTTACATTTTGCAGGAGAACAAAATTCTGAAGATTGACGGATAGTAGACACTTTGTGCCCAATATAAGAACTATGTCCAGCAGGTTTCTTTTGCATGATAGTACGGAAGCAAATTTTCCACCTTAAATCAATATGTACACAATGGAATTTTCAAAACAGATAATTCAATCTCCTAAGTATATTTACTAAAAATTTTGAGCACATCAAAAGGCATGACTATGAGCCATTCAAAAATTTGTTTACATTAGTGTGGATATATGAACATTGAATGATGAATCCCAATCCAAATCTGAACCTGAAAAAGAATTTTGTATAATTGTATCGGTGTCCATGTGAATCATGAATGTGAAATCTAAATAGTGGAATCAAAATTGAAAATCTCATAATATTGTTATGTCTTACGAGGGAACCCTGAGTTCTCAGTTCTAATTTCACATATCAGATATTTCAAATCAAAACTGGGAATTCTAAACAAAAAAAATAACTCAACCCAAGCAATTCCGGCAATTAATGGTAATGTTTAATTCTTAAAGTATTTTTACTTAAATTCTTAATAGTCCCATTAATTGTCATGGGATGTCTGATTATAGATTAATTATAGATTAATTGTTTATATGTATTTTTTGAATTAACGAGTGCAATGATGAAGATTTTTCTTTTCTTCATTTAATTTGATTTAGTGAGATTCAAGTATCAACCATGACTTCACACTTTAATAGTGTCATATTTTCCTTGGCTTAAAATACCTGCACCATCCATGATTGTAACATGGCACTATTCTGGGAACCTAGGGCATGCCCCAGATCAACTCTAGAAGCAGACAAATGGTAAAAACCAAAAATCCCCTCTGTGTGCCCTGAAGAGAGAACAGGCCTTGATGTATGAAAGTAAGCTGATAGAACTTAGAATGTTGGAAATTCTTATGTAATGTATTTGAAGCTAAGAACTACCAATAACCCAATAAAAGAACTACATCCATTTTTCTTTACATTTTGCAAGAGAACAAAATTCTGAAGATTGACTGATAGTAGACAGTATGTGCCCAATATAATAATTACGTCCAGCAGGTTTCTTTTACATGATAGTACATAAACAACTTTTCCACCTTAAATCAATATGTAAACAATGGAATTTTCAAAATAGATAATTCAATATCCTAAGTATATTTACTGAAATTTTTGAGCACATCAAAAGGCGTGACTATGAGCCGTTCAAAAATTTGTTTACATTAGCATGGATATATGAACACTAAATGATGAATCCCAATCCAAATCTGAACCTAAAAAAGAATTTTATATAATTGTATCGGTGTCCATGTGAATCATGAATGTGAAATCTGAACAGTGGAATCAAAATTGAAAAGCTCATAATATTGCTATGTATTACGAGGGAACCCTTGGTTCTCAGTTCTAATTTCACATATCAGATATTTCAAATCAAAACTAGGAATTTTGGGTACATCATGATTCAAGCAGCTAATTAATTCACTAATAGATGAAAATTCCAATGTCAATTTATAATTGGAAAAATTACAAAATTGAGCTTATTATTTGGAAAGTTCCAAAAGTCCAAAATGAAAGACTAGAAGCACAAAAATCTATAGAATCAAGAATAGCCAAACCAATGGTCTTCAACATCCACATCCTGTAACAGAATAGATGCTAATCTCCGAAACTAATGAGAAGAAGTGCAAGCACTATGGCCAGGAGAAGATGAATAACCTTCTAAAACCAACCCAGACCTAGGCATGGATGTGTCATCCCCAACATGAAAGGGGTCACTGGAAGAACATCCCAAGGAGAGGTTAGCCATCAAGCATTCAAGGGACTCCAAGTTTACATCTTCCAGATTCATATCCTACAACTTTGAAGGACCTCAATTACAATCTCCATTCAATCAAGAGATGAGGCTAGGAAGTGAATATACACAAGATATTATGCCTTCGCTGATGAAGTCTTTTTCTCTAGACTGAATGGATAAAGTGACAAACCCATAAGTGCTCCAATTTATCTCTATTGTTGAACGCTGAAAACTTGTTAAATAACCCTATATGTGAGGGTTTGCAAATAAAGGGTATGGGCACCATAACATGAAAACCATTTCAAAGAGGCTTAATACTTCATAGTACCCCTATCAATGAGCAAATTTCCATTACCAAATTGACCACCATTGTTGGCTTGATGGACCCTAACCTAGGTTCAGCGTTAAGTTACCAAGAAAACCCCTATACTACTGGCCCTTTCGGCATCAATCCATGGAGCGCAGACTGAAGTCTCACCCAAAGCAGTATGGGGGGATGCAGGAACCAAGTTTCTGCACCCTGAGATGGTTGTGATGTCGGTTTTATACCTTCAATTTTCCTTTGCGTAGATCGATTAGCACTTTAGGGCTTATCAATGTACTTCTCTGATTTGTCCTTGAAGCCTCTGTGAAAGTATTCAATCATCCTTTGTGGACCCTAAATAAATAGATCTGGCGCTTACACGCCTTTGTAATTATCCTTACTTCTATGTATACCCAAATTAGCTCAAGTATTGGTTAACTTTAACATGAATTATAGTTATCTTTGCATAAACCGATATTCTTACTTGCGTTCATATGACAAAGTAAAATACATAGATTCGCTCATCAATACAACACTAATTCATACCCCCAGTATTCCACATAGCATAATCATAGAATTCATAAATAAAGCATACACAAATAATTCCATAGTACTTCTCTTTATTTATAATCCATATTTTCAGTACAGACTCTGACTTCCCTGTGCACACAGCTATAGGGGTCTGCGCACTCAACTGCGGACTTCTACCCTAGGCTTCTACGCACTCATCTGCAAAGCCTCTTCCTACACTAAGACTCTTCTCTCTTAGCCCTCACAAACTCATAAAATTACTCAGAACTCTACCAAAAACTTATGAACTACCTTATACTCTTTAAGACTCCCCTTTTTATACATTCCCATGGCCCGCAGACCAAGGGCAAATCTTATTAAGCCAACACAAACTATCTAAACTAAGGGTGGAAACCTTTTTTGGGTATTTATATCTTTGTGCTTTGTGACCAAAAAATGAAGAGACTTTACATTCTTTACACAAAACGTAGGCCTTTAGCCCCAAAACTTGGGATTTTAACCTTCAAAATTGACCCTAGGGGACCCGTTCCCAATAGGCCCCCAACACAAATCTGGTGACTAGCCCTCGAGTCACTCTACTAGCATGGAGATCTTATCATGAAGACCTCCCAGCTCCACCTGTATCACTGCGACTTCAGTGGTGCACTGTGTTTCCATCTGCTTCACCTGCTCGACTAGCTACTCTGTCGTTGGCTTTGCGTTATCTGCTTGTATTTTCTACTCTGTCACCTGTAGACTGGCCAATTTTCCTTCAATGGAGGCAGTGAGTACATAGCCCTCCTATGGCCAAGGCCCCAATGTGGCCTTCAGTACTATCTCCTTGCGATGAGTTGCATCCACCTGTTCTTTTAGAGCCTTTTCTTCCTACATCTTCGCTAACCTTTTTATAATGATGACGGTGCACGTCGTCACTTCAACCTCATCATATCTCTATTGTAGTTCTCGTGCCTTTGTTTCCAGCCTCTACATAGTAGGATCCTCCTATAGGTTGGTGACTACTTCGAGCGACTGCTCGAAGAGCGCAGTGCACTCCTTCACAACAATATCTACAGCTACTACTACATCTTTGACAGTGGTTGCTCGTTGTTCTTTAACATCTAGTGGAGTCAAAGTTTGGGCCCTCCACTCAATCTTTGTGGTTTTAAGGTTTAGTTCAAACTTAAACTTAGCCAGCTCGATTCTTGCTTCACACACTCCAGTAGCGAGCTTCCGAATTCTCACATCCACTAGTGTATCTTTAGGAATATCCAGATCCAGAACAGTCCTGCATGCCTCAGCCACCACCTTGGTCATGTGCTCATTCTTTTCTGTGGTGTCCTTAAGAATATCAATGGCAGAATTCTTTTGTATAGCCAACTAAGCATTTTTCATCTTCTACTCACTGATAATGTTCATGGTGCATTGTTCCCAAGCCCCAAGTTCCAAGATCACACCATCTTGCAAGGCATGAAGGGTTTCACTTGGAAGCATGGAAAAATTTAGCCCAACCCTCTTGAGGGCACTGACAGTGGCCTTGTAAGCTTCTGCTTGTACAGTCAACACTCTATCTGGCAGCACTATGGCCGAGGATCCAGTGTGTGTACCATTTCTGCTTCCTCCAACATTCTAGGTTCCAAACTAGTTGGCGTCGCACTGGTTCGCCCCATACTGGTCTAGACCTATGATGCTTGGATCTGCAACTTGTGAAAACCTATTTGAATGGCACCAAGGCATGTTGTTGCTACTGCTTGAGCTGTTGCAATAGTTCTGCGATCACATCCCTCACCACATCTCTAATGTCGTTCAAATCACCATTTGTCAAGGTGATTGGGTTGAAGGACATTTTGCTAGCCTTGGACTTCTTCCGTGGCCCTACTTTCTCCTGCTCTGTATTGTGCTTAACCTAGAATGGAGTAGTCTTCGGGTCTACTCCTCCCTTGTCGGATTGATACTCTCCCTCTTCTTTCTCTGGGGAAGGAGATTTCTGACTCCTGTCGGAGTCGTACTCCTCCTCTTCCTCTTGCCCTTCTATCTAATTTTTGGCAGCACACTCCTCTTTGGCTTTGTCCTCAACCTCTTTCTTCCTCTTCTCAGCCAACTGTTCCATCTTTAGTCTAGCCTCTTCCTTCTTACACTTTGTTGCAGACTTGCTAGGCCCAGTTGTGAAGTCTGAGGCCATGCACCACTTTGCTGGCCAGCGGTCGAGGACCATCACAATCGTGTCATATATAGAAAGTTATGGAAATTCATACCACTTTTTCTTAGGGTCCTTCCACGCTCGCATGGAGACACAGTGGAAGTCCACCCTGAACTCCACATGCTCTTCCAACTGGTCGAAGACAGTCAGTGACAATTGTGGTTTGTGGTTGATGGCCATGTTGATACTCATCTCCATTAAGATCCAAAATATCTTTTTATCCTTGATCCTTTGGGGGTCCTTGGTGGCTGAGAGCGAAGCGAACTTCGCTGCTTTCGGTAAATCTTGCATGACCGGAGGAAATTGACTATCCTCTGGTAACTCCCATGCAACTAGTACTATGGATAGTAGCAGCCATGCATAGTGAAAGGTTTTGATCTGGTCCTACGCCTCTCTGCGGTTCACGAGGAACTCGCTGCAGAGGTAACAAACCCAGTTGAATTGTATGCCCTTCACGCACTGGGATGCTAATGATATAACCGGTGTTGGCACTTCATCTACATGACACTTACTCATAATTTTCCCAGCCAAAATCTAGGTGGCCACTTTAACCACGAGGTCAGTTATGCTAGAAATGGAGTAGCCACACAACGTCTTGACAAGATTAAATTTTCCCTTCATTAGCTCACCGAGGTTGTGCTCCCCCGTCTTTCCACCAAATGGCATGGCCATATTTAATCGGGAATGCAATAGCCAATTGATCGTATGGATCAGCATGTCATTGATCAGGATTGGTTCTTCCAACCACAGGCACCCATCGTGCACCAAGCTCAATAGTTGTTTGATCACTATCATGGTTATGGGCATGCAATTGTAATGTGACTCCCATAGCATGTTTAGCAGTCCTGCCTTGTCCACCCCTTTTATCCACTTCCTTGGCTCCAGTGCAGTCACATCAATGTCCTTATAGAAGACACGGAACATGAACTGCTCAGTCGCTAAGTGGGGAAAGTGCTATATATCGGCCAAATCCCAATCCTCCAACACTAAAATGGGGATGCATGCAAGCCGCAGTCCATGAAATGCGATCTTGTCTAGTAGAAATGGTGTATGCAATGTGACTTTGCTCTCATCAATGTCCTTAGGGACCTTTTCCTTGCCTTGGCGTGGAGGAATGTATTCGGGTAGTTTAGAGATAGGAACTGACCCTTCAACGTTAATGTCCTCGGCCCTCATGTCAATGTCATCCCCACCCATATTGATTTCTTCACTGACTTATTTAGGTTCCAGGTCAAATACCTTGCCCTTCTCCTGCACGGTGGGTTTTTCCTTCTGCGAGTGTTTTTTGGGTGACACTCGCACAAGCGATGTCACTTTCTACTTATCTTTCTTAGTTTTCAAACCCTCTTTGGTCGGTGTAGGCCTCGGCCTGGGCGACCTCAGTAACTTGGGTACCTCTAGAGGTACTTCGACACTTGCTATCTCTCAGGGCTATTATTTCACATACAGGAGAAATCTTGTCCTCCATCAATGCCTAGTTTATTGACCAGATGTTGCAGGCCCCAACTATTGTACCAACCTATCCTTTTTCTCATGAAATCCTAATAGAAACCTATCAGAGGTTGGATTTCACCAAAAGACCTCAAACCCTAGAACTTTTCCTAGCTATAGATAGCCATCTGCCTAAAAGAAACCCTCCCTATGATTCATCTATATTCCTAGTCAGAACCAATCAAATTACCACCATTCTCTCTTATCTCCTTGGTTGCTATTCTGATCAATATGTAGATGAAGCCATCATTGGTTTCTTTTCAATATTTTCTACTGGTTCCAAACCAACTGTTCTTTTTAACTTTAGTCAATTTCTAGCTGAGGCTATTCATGAATAATTTTTCCAGTTCAATACTGAAGAAGTATTCAAGTATGCTTCAATACTTGTATATCTTTTTATCTATTTTCAGGGAGACTAGCTTCCATTCACCTTGCATAAGCTAGATGAAGAAGGGAACCAACAATCAGTGATATTTTGGACTTCTATGGGAATGAAGGAGAAGGAATAAATTTCATATAAACAATTCATATAATTGTTTATTCATCCAACCATTAATCTTATGCGTAGCACTCCAGTACCAAAAATTAGTGATGAAATTGTGAAAGTGTTGCAACTGGTTGATCAAGCCACAACAGGAGATTGGTATCTTTACCAAAATTATACAGAGATCAGAGTATATGGCTCTGAGCTTCCACCTTACAAGCTTCCCAAGTACCTCCCTATTATAATTTTTGCATTATAATATATTAGGAAGAGGTTAAATGCAGATGAACTACATTTTGTGGCTGCAAAAAAGAAATCACAGTTTAAGCTAAAGGCTCAGGTTGGTCCATTCATCTGTAATACTAGAGCAGCAGGAGAAGAAGCAGGCAGGTTATTGAAAGAGATGCATTTTTGTATCAACTTCACTTGGTTTTATGACCCAATGGGAGTGATATCTAGACTTAGAGTTGAAAATAAGTTTACTCCATACCATCACACAACTAGGCCTGAAATAGAGCAGTACAAAAATCAGTCAGAATGGAAGGAGAACACCCTTCAAGAAGATGAACAACAGGCAGTCCCTACTTCGAATGTACAAGCTCCACATGCACAAGAAAAGACAGCTAAACGAGGAATGGAAGAACAATAATCCCCTACAGTTGAAGCATCAAGTCAAGGCTTTAGAATTGTACATAGAAAGAAGAGACCTAGGATTTCTATGAAGGTTAGTGCAACTAATGAATCATAGAAAACAAAATTTGATGGACTTGGAGAGACATTTATTTTCACACATTCTGGTGGATGGTCTACTCAATATCTCACACATTCCACCACATCTCAAGAATAGTAGGTGATTCAGACTAGTGCGGGTAGTCAAAACGATAAAGAAGATGACATCTTTCATGTCTTCAATGAAATTAAGAAGAAGAATGAGGAGTTGAAATTGAACACTTATACTCAATTCTGGAAACATTCTTCCAGTTCTCAAGCCAAACTTCTTTCAGTCTTTGACTCTGAAAAGGGTAAGATGCAGATAGCTTTCTTACAATCTCAAATTCAATAGCCCAGGACTGTTGCATATCACCAGAAGCAAACCTCCTTTGAGTTTAATGTTAAAGATGTACATCCAATTGACCAAATTGAGATGCACAAATAGACTGGCCAAATGATTTCTTCTACTTTGACTAGCATTGCCATGATTTTTTCAAAGTTGCAAGTCACCTTGGCCAATACACAGTCACAACTCAAGTTGGAAAAAGTTTCCCCATTGGCAAAGGACGCCAAGATCAAATATTTGGAAAATCTAGTGCTAAAGATGGGATGTGATACCTCCAATATAAATGTTGCAGAAGAACTTGTTAGGAAGAAAACTGTTGAGGTTCCAGCACTAAGGAAGCAGCTAAAATTGACAGCTTTAGAGGACCCAATGACTAAAGAGATTGAAGAAACTGACACTCAGAAATCTAACATGATGAAGCTCATCATGGAACAAAATCTGCAAATAAAACAGATGGAGGAGAAAATGGAGAAACTTGTCAAAGAGAAAGATGAAGCTGTGAAAAGGGCCAATATTCCAATGGATGTAGTTCTCTTACAACAGTCTCTATAATTATAGCAACTACCAAAAGTATAGCAGAAGGCGCTGAACAACTTGTTGATGTTGTTCAAAACCTGTCTATTCAGATAGAAGAAATCAAGAAATTGCAGGATCATCTGAAGACACTACAACACATGAAAGCAATTTAAGACAGTTCACAAGCAGCTAAGTTGCAGAGGGAAAAGGGAAAAATTGGGGTATTGCAGAAAGAAGTCAAAGACTCTTACCTTGGAAATAAAATGGGTTTGGTAAAGAAAATTTTATAGGGAGAGAACTAAATCAATTAAAGATATTTGGCCTTATATCAAGAAAATCTTTGATCAAAAGGACTTGTTGGAAAAATCCCAGGAAGCTATTGAAACTATCTCAAAGGAACTTGAGGAAATGCCAGAAGTTGCCACAGAAATAATCAAGTTTCTCAATTCTAAAGACAACTATGAGCTTGAAGAATTAGGTATTAATGACAGGAAAACAACCATACTATGTAGAAAATATGTGATAGTTTAACCCGATAATGCAATATAAATCAAAGAAAAATACTATAACCTACTTCTACTATGAATTTACGGAAGCTTAGAGATCGAGCTGAACAATAGAACCAGAAGAAGAAGAATCAATGGCACAATACACATGAAAATACTTTGGGGAAAGTCTCAGATAAAAACACCACACTATTGTATTATCATACATGGTGGAAATACATAGGAATTATACAAAGCCTTAGCTCTTAGTACAATCCTCACAGATGCTCACAGGAAATATTGGCTTCTCTCCAGCCTTCATCTCTACCCTCCAAGCTCATATTTCCTTGTGTTGTTCCTTGTGGATGATTTTCCTATGACCAAGTGGAAAAAATAAGCCTTCAAAACTACACAATCCTCAAGGATGAATCCTTGACTACATGCATGTGTTTTCTCCATGAGAAAACACATGCAACTAATATTACATTGTCCTTGAGCATTAATCTCAACTGGGTCTTTCTCATAATAGACATGCATGAGTTTCTGATGAGGGAATCTTCAGTTAACTGGAGTAGCACTAGTTGAGTGCATTAATGCATCAAATGATTGTTAACTCACTATTAGTTCCTCAAAGGGTTTGGAACTAATTTAACTGGAATTAACTCAATAAAATAGGTTAACTAATTACAACTCAAATCTAACTTAATCTTATCTCCTTAATTTAAGGGATAACTCTTGCATGACTTAAGAAAGAATTCTAACTTGAATTTCTGCAACTAATTAATTTAAAATAAATTAATTAATTATTTCCAAGTAGTTGTTAAGACTAAATTCAATTTTAATTCACAATTTAATTCAAGGACAAATTAAATTGGAATATTCTTGTTGCCATATTTCAACACTCCCTCTCAACAAGAAATGGATTATCTGCCACCCCGATCTTGTCTCTATGGAACTAGAATTTACGCTTTGACAATGCCTTTGTCAACATGTCAGCATCTTGCTCCTCTGTCAAAGTATATTGCAACAACATGATCCTCCTCGCTACACAGTCTTTGAGAAAATAATACCAGATGTCAATGTGCTTGGACCTATCATGAAATATTGGATTCTTGGAGAGTTTGATACAACTCTGATTATCACAATAGATCATAGTTGGATCCATCCTCTGATCAAACAAACCAACTAGGATTTTCTGCATCGAGATGGCCTACATGTTGCCTGACTTGCAGCCATGTATTTTTCCTCTATTGATCTGACTGAAAGTGACCTCTATTTCCTGCTGTACCAAGAAACTGTGGCTGACCCAAGGTTGAAAATAACTCTTGATGTGCTCTTCCAATGTGATGGACTCCTTGCCCAATCTGCATCAGTGAAGCCCTGTAGCTTCATTCCCTCTGTCTGTTTGTACCGTAATCCATACTGAGATGTGCTTCTGAGGTATCTCAATACATGCTTTTTCGCCTTCCAAAACATCTTGGTAGGCTAAACCATCGCTTGACTCAGCAGGTTCAATGCATAGCACAAATCTAGTAGTGTGTTCATTAAGTACATCAGTGAACACACAAGTTGCCTGTACACAGTAGCCTCTACCACTTCTCTTGAAGTAGCAACCTCCTTCCACTAGTTATTTGCTAAAGGAGTCTGCATGGGCTTGGACTTCTCCATGTGGAATCTCCTAAGTATCTTGTTGGCATACTTTCCCTTAGACATAAACAACTCCCCATCCTTTTGCCACACTTCCATGCCAAGGAAGTAATGCATGAGACCCATGTATTTCATCTTGAATTCTCTTGCAAGTTCCTCCTTGCAAGACATGATCAACTGATCATCACCAGTCAATATGAGATCATCAACATAAAGTACAATTATCAACAGCTTACCTTTCACCACGATGTGGTACAGGTTCGCATCCTCTTCACTCTTTGTGAAGCCCAACCTGGTGAAGTAGTTGTCTATCCTAGTGTGCCAATCACGAGGTGCTTGCTTCAGCTCGTACAACGCTCTCTTGAGTCAGCACTCATGCGACTCATGATTGAAGGTCTAAAAACCTTCCGGATACTCTATGCACACCTCTTCCACAATCTGGCCATTGAGGAATGCAGCTTTCACATCCATCTGATGGTTCTTCCAACCCATGTGTGCTGATAGTGCCAACATAGATCTGATAGATGAGTACCTTGCGACAGGAGAAAAAGTCTCATCATAGTCAATCCCCTCGACCTGTGAAAAGCCACAGGCAAAAAATCTTGCCTTATGCTTCTCCACACTACCATCAGTAGCTTGCTTTACCTTCTAAAGCAAATGGGAACTCACAACTGACTTGTTCTCCGATCTCGAAACCACGTCCCAAACATTGTTACAAACTATGGAGTCATACTCCTCCACCATAGCATCAACCCAAATCAGTTGTTGCACTACTTCCTAAAAGGAATATGGCTCAGTCTTAACACATTCCCCAGCAAGGGCCATGTATCCAGTGTGCCTATTAGGTGACCTCCTCTGTCTGTGTTGAGATGATGAGGCTCCCACATTCTCTCTCGCATCATCCAACAATCTGTCAGCTTCTCTTGTGCACTTTCATCCATCTCTGCAAGAGTTTTCTTGAGTGGATGTCTCCACTCTTGGAACCTCTACATGTGGTTGTCCCGCATCAGTCTGAGGCTCCTCCTCCTTAAGAACCAATAGTTCCTCGATAGGTTGTAGTTGGAGCTCTCTCTCAAGGCAAACTCGCATGACTTTTTGCTCATCAAACTTGAGATCTTTGTGAACCACTTTCCTTCGACTAGTAGGAAAGTACACCCAATAGTTGTGAGGTGTATCAGTGTACCCCAAAAATATCCCCAACTCTGTTGTTAGCTTAAGCTTCTTCCCTACATACTTTGTCACATGGCAATATACCGATGAGCCAAAGATCCTGAAGTGACCCACATCTTGTCTCTTGGTGAGCACCAGTATTGCAGCAATAATGCTACAACTCCTGGGCTTCCTACTTTACTTTTATCAACCCGGTAGTTCGTAACAAACTTGGAAGTGATGGTGTTGTATGCACAAGTACTAGTTCTTACTGCAAGTTGTCACTTGGTCAGATGGCGCAAGATTACTAGGAGCTCAAGAAAACTTCTATGAATTCCAGAAGAAGCTTTATATGTGATGAAAGAAAGAAAAGCTTACCCTAGAGAGGCTACTGTAGGTTTTAACCCTGTAAAGAAATTACCTGCATATGAATTCTAAATCACAGAAAAATAAACAATGCGAGAGCATAACACATAAAAACACATATGCACAGAGATTTTCCC